>JAOWCC010000740.1:0-85864 GCA_030867875.1 Actinernus sp. WN-2022 | reverse complement strand
CTGGAACTGAAAAAAACTGAGAAGCCTTATCTAGTCCAGAACACTCTAATGTTTCATCAGGAATATTCTCCTCTTCCGATCACAAAGAGGTACCCAAAACAAATCTTGCAATTGAAAACACATCATTTTGAAGCTCAAGACCATGATTTTTTTTCTAAAGGCAGCTATGATGCGATGTAACAGACCTTTTCCACGCGACTGTCATATTGGAATAAATATTGTTAATGCTTTAATACCCAGCCTCGGTCTCAAACGTGTTTAACCGAGGCTGGGTAAGCATTAACAATAGGCTTATTCCTAGATGGTCGCCACATTGGAAAGGTCTATCACACGGAGTTAAGTCCATATTTTCTCCAATGTTGCTTTCTTAACAGCTCGCTGTTTGAATCTTTTTAGTGCGCTCTGGTAAAGATCAACACTACAAAAGTCACAATATTCCTTTAAGCGGATGAAGTGAAATATTAATTCACCTATCGTGAACTGAAATATCACTTCACGTGAAGTGAAATTTCCTTCTGATGAAGATAAATAGATATTTCACTTCACCAAAAGGGAATTTCACCTAAGGAAAGTGAAATTTCACTTTTAGGGGATATATCACTTTTACAAGTGAAATTTCACTTCACCTCGTTGAATTTTTTTTTCCCAGTACTGCACATACATGTAAACTGCTTGATATTTTGACAGTAATGTATCAGTCATTTGCAAACCGTACATGCCCCTCCCCCTGGCAGTCCCAGGGCATTTGACCAGTGGTTTGCTTCCAATAGTGGGGTAATTAATTGACAGTCATTGAGGGGACCCACTCTGGGGCTGGCATATGATAACAATGGGGCTTGTGGTATTTGATCCAGTATTACAACTTCTTATCTCGACACGTGCACTGCAATGGCAATCATTTGACAGATTTCCAGGGAGAGGTTGCAGCCTTTGTAGAGGCCTGGCTGGATATGATAAAGATTCCAGGTCTGAAGGATGTTTTTGATGATATTCCTATGACATACAATTTTACAATACACTATATGACAGCTTCTAAAGATTTTCGGGTAGCATAGATGGGTTGTCGTGATGGCGTGACAACCTGTATAAGAAATAGTCAAGTTATTAGCTCGTGAATAAGGGTTCTTCACGATGAAACCAATAACGTTACGTCTGACGAGCCCTGGGAAATTGCAGAAAAGGTTGTTCAGCTCTGCACGAATCACCTAGCACGAAGTAACCGTTTCTTGATTTATATCTCACTCTGAAATTATGGCGACGTATACGGATAATCGATGTATTTCAAGTAACTATGTCGAACATTGACGTAGGGAGGGAGGCAGTTGCCCCCCTCTGCCCAGTCCCAGAAGAGAGATTGACAGAAGTCATTAATGAAATGACCCATAAGACATCATTTTGGCCCCCCACACCCCAGAATAAAAATGGCCCATAATTCATAATCCCCCCCCTCCCAATTTTCAGGACCTTCCTACACCCCTGATGTAGAAACTAGAAATGAAACAACAAATTGCAACCAACTAATATTCCCACACAATCGCGGTTTAGACGATGAGGGTTATGAGGGGTAGACGTCTTTGCGAAGTCAGGTCATAAAACATGGAAGACATTAAAGGAGGATACGGGATTGCAAAGGGCTGTGTATGGGTGACGAATCCACTTGATCGACATTAACTAAATATGCTGACGACTCTACGATCCTTGTCAAAGTTTTTAAGAATTGTAATGATACTACAGCAGAAGCTATAAGTCAATTTAAACATTGGTCTCATGTTAATGAAATGTCTTTTAACACGTCAAAGTGCAAGGAACTTATTTTTATGAAGAAATCCTCGACGGGCACTTATCCGTGCGTTGACAATATTCCTCAATGTTCAACTCTTAAAATTTTAGGAGTTACATTTCAATCGAACTGTAGATTTTATGACCATGTGCGTACTAAACTTAATGAAGCCAATAAGTGTTTATATATTTTAAGATGTCTAAGGCAAGAAGGTTACAGTCAGAAAGAAATCGATCATCTTTTTACATCTATAGTACTCCCTAAAGTTAACTATGGTTTGCCAGTATATGCCGCTTCTCCGCCTGAACTAAATACTATCCAAGCTTTTTTAACTCGCTGTCATAAACGTAGATACATATCCTCTCATGTAAATATAACTTCCCTTTTGGAAACCACTGACCGCTCTATATGTAAAAAGATCAAGAACATTAATTCTCATCCACTTAGTGAATTGTTGCCTCGCATCAAGGACTCAACTTTAAAACTACGGAGACAAGAAAGCTTTTGGCCAAGGGTAAATACGGAACGTTTTAAAAATAGTTTTATAAATAGGTGTGTTTTTAAATATAACTTAGCTTTTTAAATATTGTATTATTAAATAATTCTTAGATTTGTATGTAGATTTAGTACTTTTATCTGATTGTCAATTTATGATAACATTGTAACTATTGGTATGTAATTTATCATTAGTAATAAAGACATATTATTATTATTATTATTGAATGAGACGTACGTGTCGACTCGACCCATCATGAGGGGTAGACAAGCTGTCTTTGCGAAACTCCGGTCATGAAACATGGAGTACAATAAAGGAGGATACGGGATTGTAAGGGGCTGTGTATGGGTGAAGAAACGACTCGAATGAGACGTACGAGTCGACTCGACCCATCATGAGGGGTAGACAAGCTGTCTTTGCGAAACTCCGGTCATGAAACATGGAATACAATAAAGGAGGATACGGGATTGTAAGGGGCTGTGTATGGGTGACGAATCGACATCGAGGGGTAGACGGTAATTCCAATAATAAGTTCTCTTCATAACGGAACTATTCGACAGCCTCAGCCTGCTTACCTATTTGTTTTCTTTTTGCTTGGAGTCTTGTTTTGTGTTCTGACTAGAGTCTCAGGGATTTCTCGGTGTTTAGTTTAGTTTATTAAGCTTTTATCATGAAAAGATATTCTAGAAACTGAAAGCAAAAACGGATAATACAGACTGCTAGATTTTCTTGTGTGTTGAGGTTTTCCCGCGCTTTCGTAATCTTCTGACGCCTGTGAAGTTCTGGCACGTGTGTCTGGTTTGTCTAGACACTGAAAACAACATCCACTGTTAAGTTGCTCAAGCCTTGGAGAAAATATTTATTTCAATTATAATTCCTATTGTGATAACACTGAAAATGGTAGAAAAGTACTTTCACACGCACCATTCTATAAGCACTAGGACATTTGAACTCATTCCTTAAGGACTAGCCCCCAAGTTGTACAATTCTTGATATATTCATAGGTTTTAGTCATTTATTATTGTTGTTTAGCGGTACTGGCATTTTCAGAAAACGTTAAAACAATTCGCAATGAAAAAATTTGGATTTAGTAAACAATTTTCGACGCGGGTACCCTGTGGTATGCAAAAACAAGGCAATTTGACTTATTTTTCGGCTGTAAAACGTTCAAAATATTTTTTAACATGAATTCTATTTATTTATAGGTATTGAACAAGAAAACTGAAAAAGGACTCATTTTAGTTACTTTTTACCGTTTATTTGATTTTACTCGACGCGGGTACCCTGTGCTAAAAGTTTGAAATGTTTATCGCTAAATTTTGGGATGTTCCACCGAAGGGATTTTTTTGTGTGTTACCAAGATCACCTCAAACCTTCATTTAGCAATTAGTTTGAACTGGACCCTAAAATTTTCGTAGATTGACTGCTGGACTAAAATAACATTTTCTTTCTAGACCTAACCAGTAGGCACAGACAGATTCTGCTCAAAAATTCTTTAAAAGTTGCCCCAAAAACCCTCAAAAGTTGCTCAAAAGTTGCTCAAATTTGAAAAAGTTGCTCCCAGAATATAAAAAGTTGCTCCAAAAAAAAAAAAATGTTCTCACTCTTGTTGCCTGATTTATTGAAAAATGATAAAGAATCAAGTTTCTAAACTCAACAGCTTCAAAAGATCAAGCTATTATTCTAAACACCATATGGCATAATTATACTGAATCAATATGGTTGTATTAAAAAGAGACTCACTAGGCCGCCATTTTGTTGGCTTAGCAACATAGTGAGTCAAAAAATACATCCATTTCCATTGGCTGTCTGGCTGAGCTAGAGATGTCTTAACAATATTTTCAATTGAATTGGGAGTTTGAAGTATCAAACTCATACGATATACAATAATAGCTGCTACTATTTTCGAACAAAAACTATAACAAATAAGAGGCTGACTGAGGCTCTTTAAGAAGTCCAAGCAGTAGCAGTGAAAATGTTCATGCCTTTCTCTGGCACTCATTGTATCTTATCATTACAGATGCTTCAATATAGTCTTCTAAGGCATTGTCCTGCTCAGAAGACAGAGTGCTGAGTAAGCTGAAGACCCTCTCAGAAGCAGCAGAGCTGAGCTGAATGAGGAGTAACTTCCTAACAAGTGAAGCCCAGTGTGGGAGGGTGTGATGACGTGCTGCCCACCATGCCAGTTTCTGCTCCTCACTCAAGCCCACAATACCATCGGCAGCAGCAAGATAGGCCGGAAGCTCTGCTGCCAGGTTGGCAATGGTGTTATCATCCACAAAAGGAAAATTCTTGAATTCTTGGAGGGCTGCAGCATTAGGTATTAACAGTTGAACTTGAACTGGGCAACAAAGGCGTGCTACCTTGAATGCACGTACTATATTGCTGAACTGTACGCTGAACTTCGCTTGAAAAAAGTTCAGTCCTGGCTGGATACATGCTTTAGCCTGATCAATCAATCTAGCTTGGAGGGCAGCATCACCATTGGCAATTTCTCTGGCAACAGCCAAGGTGCAAGGGTAGTGGCCTACCCCAACTGCTTGAGCAACAGCTGAAAGATGTTGATAGCATGAAAATATCAAGGGCCCGTCACCTTCGAGGTTGTATGTTGCCTTAACAAAATGAATACCAGCATCAACAATAGCAGCAAGCACTAAGCGGAGATCTTGAAGGTCTTGAGGATTCTCAAAGATATCCAACAGATGTTGGCGGGTAGCAGGGGAAAGATTCACATTCTCTTCTAGAAACGGCAACACATCACCAAAATAGTCGGCCACCTGCTTGAGCACCTCCCACTTACTCCACCAACGTGTATTGCTGTGGGACTTCATTGACTGTCCAGTTCTCTCCCTCCAAAGTAACTTCGCATTAAAACTATGAGCAAACAAACTCACCCAGTGTCGGAAAAATAAGTCCAGAATGCTAAAGTCAAAATGAGATCCGACATTATCAATTGTATGCGAGAAACATACAACATCCAGAATATTGGGATAGAAGAATAGTAGTTGCCTTATGGCAAACCCATTTACTGAAGCACCATCTCGCATTGCAGCAAGTACCATGTCTGATCGAAAGTTGTGCTTAACAGCAATATTGGACATCAGTCTTTGGGCAAGTTCAGCCCCCTTCAGTGGCTTTGCAAGAATCTCCAGGCACACAAGGCGTTGTGTTGGCTTGAAATCCTCCTGGACATAACGCACTACAATAGCAAGTGCTTCGCCAAGTCGTGCAGTACCATCGAATATAACCGACACTTCTTTAACTTCCTGAAGCTCGGCCTTGACTTTTTCTTGTTCCCTTGCCAACACAGAAGGAATAATGTCTTTCATGTGAGTACTTGTAGTAAGACTATGGGCATATACTTCTCAAAAAGAGGGCGCAAGACATCTAACTTGGAAATCGGTATGCCGGCCATAAGGAGTGTCTCAACTACTTCAAAACGAAAGACTCGCATATCTGATGGTAAAGTAGCCCCACTCACTTGCCTTTGCAGACATTGCTCAATACTTTGGCATTTGGCCTTGTCCCTTTTAACATTGGCGATGCCATTCAAGTGTTTTTGGGACTGCACATGTTTCTTTACAGTGCTCTTCTTTACGGCGACGATTTCGTGACATGCATCGCATCGTAGCTGCCCTTTGACACAAGCGAAGTGATGATCTGGATATTCCTTGATTCGGTCTTGAACCGAAGTTTTGGTCATTGGATTTGACATCCTACTTGCCTTGTACTTGCCCGATGTTCTAGCAACTTTACGTTCTTTCGAAATGGAAGCCCTTTCAGGTTCCGTCATCTCTGCCCCGTTTTCTCTAGCAATTTGAATAGGGTCTTCGCTTTCTTGCATGGCTTCCACCATTTTGCTTTCAACAATACAGGAAGCTGTTCTATATTTGGAATATTAACACAGGATACCCAACGAGCAACGAGACATCCATATATGGAAGATACACCACAGGACACCCAACGAGACATCCATATATGATACACCACAGAAAATCGTGCTTATAGCAAGATTTTTCGTTCGGTGTTTGATTTGAAATGGCAAAATATATCAAAAATTGTCATTTTGGTAAAAGTTGCTCGGAAAATCGAAAAAGTTGCTCAGAATTGAAAAAGTTGCTCAAAATTGAAAAAGTTGCTCAAAAGTTGCCGAGCAGAATCTGTCTGTGCCTACTAACCAGTCTAACGTATCCCTCTAGAAATACTCTACTCCTCACGAGACTCAATACGTAAAGCCAGAGAAGCGCTCCTTATAGATAAAGCTAAAACTCTAGAACCATATGGTATGATATACGTGATGAAACAGTACTTATCTCATACATTTTTGCTACTTCAAGTTTTAGTTACGTCACTTCCTGTTTCCGCAATTTCTATTGCGAAATTTACAGCATTTATATATAGTTTTACCTTAGAGCTCTTCACAACATCCAGTTCCTGAAGAAGGCTGATCTGACCAGCCGAAATATTGTAATATTCAATAATATAGAATACGTTGTGTCAGCTTTGCCGTAGTCCTTGGACTTCGTATTCATTTTCATTTTGGCTGATTAGATCTGAATTTAGATCCAATTTAGCAGCCAGCAGGATTTTCGTCCACGGTTCTTTACCGTTTATCAACAGTTCACCCTTCCCTTAGTCATTTCGCGCTTTCTTCATCCTTCTCAAGCATGTTAAGGCCTGGTTCATTTCACGGAAAATAGATTTACGTTAAAAAAAAAATTCTGACAGAAATAACAGTTTAAACAAAATCCAATTACACCGTAATACTAATATCAACTTCCTTAAATTTGTTAAGTGGATGGTTGTCGTATCACGTGATCGATGACGTCATAATTAGAGAAAATCGATTTAAGTGAAATGCGGCTGCGACGATAGCATATGAATATAAAGTAACCCTGCTAAAACATTACTCCTCCCGCAGTGTTTCACACCATCCTTAGAAAACATGACTATCATGTAAAGATAAGGAGATATTTTCCCCCTAATTACTCGTTAACGAAACATCGTAGTCATCTTTTCTAAGCTGATTTAGGTAAAAGGCTTCAACCTTAACTAAACATATCCACTCATCATCCTTGCTGTTTTAAACTCGGAGCCGCGTTTTTGATTTACTGATTTTGTGTTCTATGTCACGTGGCAGACCACGTGACACGTTTTACTACACACAAACCACTTAAGGTAGTCAAGAATGGCGATATCTATTATCGTGAGAAACTTGGGGTACTTTCCATATTCGGCTGTGCTGAAATAAAGAAAACAGTTTTTACCCGAAATTTGTTCCCTGAACCAGGCCTTGACATGCTTGAGTTCCATACTGCCTTGCGTCCCATCTTTCTCCTTTCCAACCAAATATGCCAGAATAGTTTACTCAAGAGCGATCGGCGAGTGCAGGAGGCGCGAGAAGAACCTCTGGAATGGAGCGCTAGCTCTATGATGTAGCCGAGCGAATAAGAAGACCGTTAATATCTTTGCATCCGGAATTCCGGACGAAAACGCTGAACGGAGAAAGGGATTAGCTGCTTCTAGCGGTCTACCTGATTGACTGACAAAAAATACTGCGCATCATAATCATGGGATTGTATCACGCTGCGGTCGTCTTGAGTTCCAGGAGAATGAAAACAATTGTTTTCGTCCGGTAAACTCGTTCTGAAACCCACCAGTGCGAGGCTACCTGGGACAAAACCATTGTTTTATCCAAGATGGCCGAAGTGTGATAATAGGCTGAAAGTTTCCATCCGAAGGGGATGGTATTACTGACAAAAAAGTAACCGGCCCACTGAAAACCAAAGAAGGTACGACTACGATGAAAGAGAAAAATGTGGTCATAGCCGGATTTGTCGTCACAGACTGTTTGATATGAATCGGAGGTTAGGTACCGGGTGAGCATAAGCAAGTTATTTAGTTTGAAAGGTTTGTCTTGAATCCACAGATTGAGAAAGCGGTTATCATTGCAAAGGCGTGTTTTTTTTGGCTCAACTGTCAAAGGCATTACAAGAAGGGGTGGCGGAACCTCGTTAACGTTTCCACAGAGAGAAATCGCGCCGGACGCTAATCTAGCAAGTATTGTTTCGGAAATAAACTTAGCAAAAAGGCTTGCAAGAGGGGCTATTGTAAAATACAGTCTCAGGGGTAATATCCGAGTCGTAGCTTGCTCCTTTGTAGCTTCCATGAAAGTGCTCGAAATACCTGAAAACGTCAACTTGTTTTCTATCCACTCTAACACATCCTCAGCTTGTGGGTAACTACTAGTGTTCTGAGATATCTCTTTCCAAGCGGCCGCGTGCAGCGACCCAGCGACAAACGAGTTGGGATCACGGAAGGACAGGGTAGAGATATCTCCAAAGGCCAATCCAGAGATAACGTTATTTACATGATGTTGGGAGACGTGAACGTTTACGGCTGGCACTCCCCGGGCTGGTAAGGGGGCGCCATCACAACACACCCAATTTTCAGAAACAGCTGCTACTTTTAACGGGTGGAAGTTGGACTCTAGCTCCCAAGAAGGGGTGTGGTAGATCTTGTGGCGCTTAGGGTGAAACGGCTAGTAAGAAGGTAGAGAGAAGGAAAATAAACATAACGAAGGTCGGAACAGATAAACTGAGAGGAAAAACGCCTTGCCAAAAAAAACCTTAAGCCCGTGGAGTGACAGCCTTGGCGCCCGGTAATCCGGGAGACCCGGTCCCTCCAAGCGCTGTCACTAAAAACTAAATAAAATTGTTTTGCGTGGAAAGAGAAAGGTATCCCCAATCCAAGGGAATCGTACTCCCCCTCCCCCTACCCCATAACGCCCTCCCCCCGTTCCCCATCCCCTAGAAAAAATAAAATATAAATAAAAACATAACAAAAAGGAAATTGTATTATGTACGTCCCAAGGGAAACCAATACCACTAATAAAGAGAAAATAAAAACTGTATTAATAAATGCATGCTTATTTATTATGTCGAATTATAAACAATTCCATTCCTTAAGTAGTTAGGCCGTAGTTACTGGGGAGGAAATCCCGGCCTGTAGATGTTGGCTGCTGGGAGTTACGGGCGTTGGCAGCAGCCCGTTTACGACACTGGAAAGCCACGTGACCAGAATAGCCGCAGTAAAAGCACTTCCTGTGAGCTGCGTTGGGGCGATCGCGATATGACTGTAAGGGGCCAGGTATGGGCTCTCTGGATGCCTTGTCAACCTTACTGCGCTTCTCCATGACTTTCACATGGGCCGAATCACCAATGAGGGCCTGGTAGTAGGAGCGGAAGGCTTGCAGGGATTTGTCAAAACGCTCCTTCAAGGATTCGGCTACTACCTGAAAGTAATGAGCTTGTGCGTGGTTAGAATGGCGAGCCAAGGTGACCAAATGAACCAACAAAGACATTGTCTTGTATTTGTCAAAATCTACATCCTTTCTAATGGAGTAATCTTGAATTTTTACAACAACAACAACAACAACAATATATTTATTTGTACCAATCAATTTACATTTTTTGTTTCATATAATAATAAGAAAATAAGCAGAAAGTGTGGTACGAGCGCCCTAGAATAACTAAAACGCTAATCTAGCTAGGGCGCCCTTATCAGGTAAATGTGCAGAGAAAGGTGCGAAAGAGGAGAGTGCGTGAATATACTTAATTTGCAATTAATAGTAAAAACGACAAGCACAAGAACGTCACAGTTACAGACAAAACGAACATACTAACCAACGTGGGAAGGCTGTCAATGATTAAGCAGAAAAGAAATAAGTAACAGAGTGGTGATGAGAAGTTTTATATTCTAGTGGCTAGCGGGTACATGATGAATAGCAAGTTAGTATTGCAATAGAAAATCAGCTCTAAGTTTGTTTTTGAAAGCGTTTCTCCTTAGTTGTTTGTCGCTAGAGTCAAGAGAATTCCAGACTTTAACTCTCACAAATCTAATGTTTAAGGTTCCGTAGTTATAGTGCGAGCTTTGGGGAGGTAATAGCTTTTAAGAGAGGATAGCCTGGTGTTATAATTGTGTTTACTGCTAAGAAGCTGAAAGAAGTCATCAAAAGTGACTGGGAGTTCTCTTGAGTGAAATTGTTGCATAAAAAGAGCAGTATGCGAAAAAGGCAAATCATTTATTTTAAGTTGCTTGAAAATGGGGGAGGAATGGGCATCGAACTTAGAAAATGTAGTAATACGTAAAGCTCTTTTCTGAAGAATTAATAGGGGACGAAGCGTTGACTTATAGGTGTTTCCCCATATTAAAATTCCGTATAAGTTAAATAGGGATAAATCAACGAGTAATAAAGTTGGGTCAAAATATTAAGATTAACATATAGTAGCGGATTTTTGACAATACACCTATGCTTCGTTTTTTTTTTACAGGTTTCGCGAATATGGCATTTCCAGTTTAAGTTAGAGTCTATCAAAACACCTAGGTACTTTACTGATTTTTCTTGTTTAATAGTTTTATTATTTATGGACAATGCCAACGGATAAGTGATTTTCTTTTGATGTGGATGGAAAAGGACAAAGTTAGTTTTCTCAATATTAAGTGGAAGTTTGTTAGTGAATTTTTGACAAGAGACTTTCTACGGAGGGCTGACCGGACTCTTCCGGTAGCTTAGTTCTCTTCTTGACGAGTTCAAGTGCGCTTTCCCAGGCAATAAGGGGGAGAGAGAAAAATAAATTTAAAAAATATTTCGACGCGAAAATATGCGAGACAGCGTACTGTACTGTATGTAAAAGAAAACAATCAATATATTTTACTATTGAATTGTAGATAGTATCATGGCAATACTGGAAAGAGTTTAAAAGAATCAAGACCTCGAAAATAGGCGTTAATGAAGCACGACAAACAGTGGCAAATTTTCCCTAGAGACTAACCAATGAACAAATGTGGAGGCGAACGAAAACAAAATACTCGCTCGCTACGGCGAACAAAATTAAAGCCATACCGGCGGTTAGCATTTTGAGCAATCCCTGTTGCTGTATCGAGATGGGTAAGCCAGCCCTGTGGCTAAGTTATGGATCATTTTGTGGCTGTAGTGAAATTCTAGAACCAGCACTGTGGTGAACTTGTGAGCCATCCCTGTGGCTAATACTTTTAGTCATCCACGTGGCTACAGCGCAAAGTAGTAACTGAGTCACCTCTTTGGCTAAATTGTTGAGCCATTTCTGACTAAATTATGAGCCATCCCTGTGGCTAAATAGGAGCTATCTCTGTAGCTAAATTATGAGCCATCCCTGTGGTTAATTATGAGCCATCCCTGTGGCTAAATAGGCCTTTTGTATCAAACAGTCACGTGCTGATATAATACTTCGTTAACGTATGAATTGAGCTCGTGATCCCCATGGGAAAGGCGTTGCCATGGATGCTGGGTGGCAAGCTATCTTTAAAAACGCTGTTTTAGAAAGATCGAAATCGATTGGAGGTGAAAAATAACATTTACAAACAGGTTTTGCTAATAAATAACACTACCGATCTCGTACAAGTGCCTTTAAATATATGAATTAAGATTTTTTGCAAGCCAGTACAACCACGTGATTGCATTCCGGCAAAAGGTCCATTATGAGCCATTCCTGTGGCTGACTAGGAGCCATCTCTGTGGCTAAATTATCAGTTATCCCTGTTGCCAAAATAGGAGCCATCTGTGTGGCTATAGCGCAAAGTTGGGAGCCATCGATTCATCTCTGTGGCTAAAATTTTGAGGTGGTCAAACGGAAAGTCGGCTATATCCTCGGTTGAGTATGCTGACCGAAAACTGATAAGAAAAACTAATGTGCTGTATTGGCGGGAACTGAGCCGAGACTGCGAAAGGAAAACTAGAAGACGCCATTAGAAAGCTAAACAGCAAAGCTAGACTACAGATAACTTATAGCGCTATAGAACTAGACTCACCTCGTCGACCTGTTGCTTGGCCGCACAGACATTTCCAGCGGGGCTGGAAAGATTTTTGGTTCCGGTCAGAAACGCTGATAACAATCACGTACCCAGACTCCATTTACTGACGTGACGCGCGTAGAATGGCGGACATTTCAAAATTTAGTACCTTCATGTTTTCTTCGAATAAGAAGAGTTTTGCTGGAAAGATAGAGTTTCAAATACTCAGACCATTTCCTTCAAAAACTGAGAAACAACATAGGTTTTGGACAATGTAGCTTAAGTTTGGGCCACTGGGATAAAATTGCCTTCAAACAGCAAAGATTGACCCCCAAGAGATAGAGTTGTCGGTAATACACACCAGCTCGCGCATGCGCCCTAGTAATTCAGCCCATTTCGGTGCCTCGTCCCAGGCCTCTTAGCATCCGCGAGCTCTAAGGGTGATGGGATTCCTCGCGCTCCGCAATTTTCAGACGTCTGTGGACGAGGAAGCTTACTTCATGTCTTCGATTTCTCAAGAAGAGTTCCGTTCAGGGCAGTGAAGAGCCTGTTTTAAAAGAGTTTCAGGGAGTTGAAGAACTGACTTAATCAACAACAGAGCGAGGGACTCTCACTATATTTAGCGGCAAGATGTTTTTAATAATAACAACATACTTTAGTCATACACGATTGTATAAATAGCCCACAGGATTCGGAAAGTCTCTTCCAGTTGCAACATATACACCCTATTCCAAAATGACAAATCTTGCTTGAGTAGTATAGCTAGAGAGCAGTTAATAACAGGTTGAATCCTACCATGCTAAAGAGTATGCCAATGTGCCGTCACGAACATTTAGGTCACGATAGCTTTCTAGTGCTTATTATGTACAGAGAGACTTTAAGGACATCCCATGACCTTCATCGTTTGCATTGATATCGTTTGGTTTCCCTTTCTGTCAGAACTTTACTGATAAGAACATATTTAATTTTTTTGTCTTTTATAACCATTCATTATTGGAGGTTATTATTAGCTTAGGTTTCTGTGCCATTTAGTACCACTGCTGTAACCTTAGTCTCAGTTTCAATCAGTGCTTTCAGCGTGTACAACCTTTTACAGTTCATTCCGTTTTTACCAAAATAAATTTGTCAAAGCTTATCGACGAGTTTAAGGTTATACTGCCGTACGAAGTCAGAGCACCAGCCGAGGTACGGAACAGTAAAAACGGAGGACTTTCAGGGTTCTTAGGTCGCACTCGAAAGCTCATTCGGTCGCCTGTAAGTTCTTGGAAATCGTCATGGCAGACAAAGCCCAAGGACAACAGATAGACACGCAACATGAGGGAGCTGTTCAACCCGTCGCCACTGACGCGACGAGGCTGCAATTATGGTAACAGAAGATACCAGCGAAGGACCCACGAAGAGAGTCAGTAAGCCCACCACTAAGGTAATGGAGAATAAATTAGTAGAAACAGAGAATCAGCTCGACGGCCAATGGAGAAAATGTTTAGACCAAATCTCTAAGCTAGAGGAGAGGCCGAGCCAGTCGGTCGAGGAGATCCGAACAAAGATCGGAGAGGCAAGATCCTTGTTCAATAAATATGAATTAGTGTTATTATCTTTACAAGAGTTCGCCGCTAGCGCTAGCTCGAGCGAAATTCTGCAGGAACGAGAAATCCTGGAAGAAAGGTGAGCTAAGCGCAAATAATTCCTACATGGCGTAATCAGCGACGCAAATGATCAAATAAAGAACATTTTGTCAGAGATTAGATCTGGGCGCAGCACATCGACAGAATCTGTCAACTCCTCCGTAATCTCCACGCTATTGAAAGCTAAAGCGAAAGCCGCCGCTGCAATTAAAAAGGCCGAAATGCAAAAGCGAAGATTGGAAATTGAATCGCGTTCAGCCTTCGTAATAGAGCAAGAGGAGCTCGCTTTAGCAAGGCGCAAAAGATACGAACAGACCAAGCTAGATGTTTTGCGTCTAGAGGAAGAGGCAGCGGTCGCCATAGCAACAGTTAAGGCTATTGACCAGGAAATGGGCCGCGATTTTGATGTCGAATCATTTCACACATTGGACCTCCCGTCCGCAGACCCCAAACAACGCGTGCAGGAGTATGTAAACGCGCAAGACGAAACATTTATTCCCCTCCCTGACTTTAAAATCGAGAAAGCCACGCCAAAATATAACCATAAGACCGAAACAAAGGTCAGCCCCCAGACATGCACGCAACCGGAAACGAAGCTTCCCGTCTTCAGCAATTTAGACCCAGCCGTGCCTGCGTTTACCCCCGCTTACGCTCCTCCTCAAAACACAATGGGTTCCTACATTGAATTCATGGCCCGAAGGGAGCTGATATCTTATAAAATAGAAAGGTTTGACGACCGGCCAGAAAATTACAACACTTGGAAGGGGTCGCTTGATAACATGATGAGGGGGATAAACCTCAGCCATAGCGAGCAGCTATCTCTAATAATAGAATATACGACCAACGAGTCCAAGAGGCTAGCCCAGCGGCTGCGAAACGCCTATATTGAGAACCCTGGGGAGGGCGTGAAAGAGGTGTGGCAGAAATTAGGGGAGAGGTTTGGTTCCAATGCTGTTGTCACCCAAGTACACTTAGACAAAATTAAGACATTCCCAAAATAGGAAATCAGCACAACAAGCGATTGCAAGAGTTTGGGGATCTATTGTTAGAACTACAATGCGCCAAAAATGATGGAGGGTTGAGGGGACTTAAAATCCTAGACGAGCCAGTGTACTTGAGACCAGTCGTAACTCAGCTTCCCGAAGACATACAGGGGAGGTGGCAAAGATACGCCTATCGGTACAAGAACCAGCATAATGTCGACTACCCCCCATTCAATGAGTTTTCCGAATTCATTCAGGAGGTTTCTCGCGAAAGAAACGATCCCTATCTGATTGCCGAAAGGTTCGACAAGCCGGGAATCCTCAACAGGAAGGGCCTCCCTTTAAGCCCCAAAGATCCCGAAACTCGCGGCAAGGGATCTCGGTAGCGAAAACTGATATCACTGACTCTAAGAGCGCCAGATCGGATAAACAGACACCAACTGAAGACGACCCGAGCAAATGGTGTTTTCTTCACAAAAAATCCCACCCTCTGAGAAAATGTCGCACCTTTAAAGCCAAACCCTTCAGCGAGCGAAAGGATTTGTTAGCACATCATGGCATTTGCTTTCACTGCGTTGCTTCGTGCGCTCATTCCGCGAGGGACTGCACCTTTACTGCTGAGTGCGCAGAATGTCACAGCGACAAGCACGTGACAGCCCTCCATCCCGAAAAAGCAAAGCGCCATACGCAGCCGCCCGAACGGACGCAACAGCCAGGCGAGCCAGCACAGACGAGTCGAGTGGAACCTAACACCGTCACCAGCAGGTGCACGGAGGTATGCGGAGAAGACGCCAGCGGGATCGGGAAATCTTGCTCAAAAATCTGTCTAGCAAACTTCTACGTCGATGGATCACCCGATAACAAAGTCAAAGCGTATGTTGTTATAGACGATCAAAGTAATCACTCACTCGCAAGATCCAAGCTCTTCAAGAAGCTGAATATCAAAGGCGCAGCCACCGCCAACACATTGAAAACGTGCTCGGGAGTAAAACACACCAAAGGAAGACGCGCCCGAGGACTAATCATAGAATCTCTTGACCAACGCGTGACACATCGCCTCCCAACGCTTACCGAGTGCGACGACATCCCAAACAATCGTGAGGAAATTCCAACCCCAGAGGTCGCGCGAGCACACCTACACCTTCAGCAGGTCGCGGACGAGATCCCAGAACTGGACCCAGGAGCCGAGATTCTGCTGCTTGTCGGAAGAAACATACCCCCTCTCCACAAAGTCCACGAGTCACGCAACGGACCCAGAAATGCCCCCTGGGGCCAGCAGCTGGACCTAGGCTGGGTTGTGCTCGGAAATACCTGCCTTGATGGCGCTCACAAACCAGATCGAATATCCGCGTATAAAACCCAAGTACTACACAACGGCAGATCGTCACTACTTGTACCCTGCCCAAACCGTTTTCACTTGAAACACGACGCTGTTTCGGACACGTGCGATGACCAGGAGAATAACGTGTCTTCCTTCGACAATACGTTCGACGACGGCTTGGGACGCACCGTGTTTGTACGCACGCAGCACGACAACAAACAAGGTACCTCCACCGAGGACAGAACGTTTCTAGAAATCATTAAGCACGGCATGACTACAGACCAGAATGGCAGCCGGGAAGCGCCATTACCCTTTCGCAACAAAGTCACGCAACTCCCCAACAGCCATCAAACGCCCTGATGCGCCTGAGGTCGACTCGCCGGACCCTAGACAGGAAGCCGGCAATGAATAATCACTACTTCGGCTTTATGGAGAAAGTCCTCGACAACGGCCACGCTGAGCTAGTACCAGTGCAAGACCTGAAAACGAAAACGCCGTGCTGGTACCTGCCGCACTTTGGCGTCTACCATCCGAAAAAGCCAAGCAAAATCCGTGTCGTTTTTGACTCGGCAGCTGAAAGTAATGGGGTATCACTCAACAAGCTGCTACTTTCGGGCCCTTACTTAACAGTCTACTTGGAGTGCTTATACGCTTTCGTCAGGACCCAGTCGCAGTGGTAGCTGATATCGAACAGATGTTCCACTCCTTTAAGGTCAAGAAGGATCACAGAGATTTCTTGAGGTTCCTATGGTACAAAGACAACGACCCAGACAACGAGATAGCGGAATACAGGATGAAAGTCCACATCTTCGGAAACACGTCTTCGCCAGCAGTAGCGACCTATGGGCTGCGCAAGACAGCGGACGTCGCAGAAGCTGAGCTTGACTCTGACGCAAGAAGCTTCGTAGACAGCAACTTCTACGTGGATGATGGGCTCCTGTCCGTTGCTGATCCCACAAGCGCCGTTGATGTACTACGCCGAACCAAAGCTATGCTGGCCACGGCAAACCTTCGCCTTCATAAAATTGCCTCCAACCACTCTGAAGTAATGGAAGCGTTCCCGTCTGAGGAACGAGCCAGTGGCCTCCACAACTTAGATTTTAGCAAAGGCCCCATCCCAGTCCAGCGATCGCTCGGGGTGTACTGGGACTTAGAGTCTGACACGTTTACATTCAAGGTCTCGCTAGAAGAAAAACCGTTCTCACGGCGAGGAGTCTTGTCCGTAACTAACAGCCTCTACAACCCCTTTGGTCTCGCACCACCAGTCGTCAGGGGGAAGCAGCTTTTGAGATCCATGACCACCGAACTCAATAATTCCCCGTCAGGCGAGTGGGATACACCACTCCCAGTAGAATACAAACCAGCGTGGGAAGACTGGTGCCGCTCTCTCCGATGGCTAGAAGATCTCAATGTTCCCCGCTCCTACAGCAGCAGCTCTCTGAAAGCCGCAGCGCTAATAGAGCTCCACATCTTCTGTGACGCTTCCGTAAAGGCCATTGGAGCTCTCTCATACCTAAGGACCATCCAGCCCACCGGAGAAGTTCAAGTACCTTCATGCTTGGTAAGGCTAAGCTTACTCCAGCGCACGCAACTGCCATCCCTCGTCTAGAGCTATGCGCAGCCGCAGCCGTACTGGGAGTCGAGTTGAAAGAATTAATCGTTGAAGAACTCGAGGTAAAACCGGATTCAGTGACGTACTATTCAGATAGCAAGGTAGTGCTTGGATACATTACTAACGACTCGCGCCGTTTCTATGTTTATGTCAGTAATCGCGTGGAACGCATCCGTAGATCGTCGGCTCCGCATCAGTGGCACTACGTTCCCATCTCCCACAATCCCGCAGACCTAGCAACGCGATCGGTTGACGCCAGCGAGCTCAAAGGAAGTGTTATGGCATGCAGGACCAAAGTTTATCTACAACAAGGATCCAACAGGCTACGTTCAAAAGGAAAATGCCGCCTCAGAAATTTCACCGGATGACCCTGAAGTTCGTTCGGATGTAAAGGTCCTAGCTACTCAGTTACAGGCCTGTACGAGCCTGGAATCAGAGCGCTTCTCCAGGTTCTCGCAATGGTCAGCTTTACAGGGAGCCATCGCATGGCTGATCGTTGTCGCTCTATCTCACAGCCTAAGAAAGCAGGTCCCGCACGCAGTTTCTCCCACACGAGTACCTAATCAAGCAAAGACTGTAATCATCAGGAGTGTCCAGTCTGATGCTTTCGGGAAAGACATCCACTTTCTAAAGCACTCAGAAACGCTTCCCAGGACAAGTCCACTAGCGAAACTCTACCCCGTTATCGACAACGAAGGGTTACTACGGGTCGGTGGCCGACTGAAGGAAGCAGAACTTAGCAACGAAGAACGCCATCCTCTCATCCTTCCGAGATCACATCACGTTTCCACTCTCATAGTCAAGAATTATCATGCCAAAGTACAGCATCAAAGAAGGATCTTTACCCATAGGCTTATCAGAAGCAGTGGCTTCTGGATCGTAGGAGGAAAGCGACTGGTCAACAGCGTCATCGATAAGTGCTTCAAATGCAAGAAGTTGAGGCCGATCTCCCACCCGAGCGTCTAACCCCAGCACCTCCATTCAGTTATGTTGGTCTCGATGTTTTCGGCCCATGGCAGATTTGCGCCAGGTGCACCCGAGGACGCCTCGCTCACAGCAAACGCTGGGCCGTATTATTCACGCGCATGACGACACGAGCGATCCACATCGAGGTCATTGAAGCCATGGACACCTCAAGCTTCATCAACGCCCTGCGCAGGTTCCTTGCATTTCGGGGACCCGTCATTCAGCTCCGCTCAGATTGTGGTACTAACTTCGTTGGCGCGCGCAACGAGCTTCAAGGAGTGCTCAAGTCACCAGACGTCAGTGCCGTGCAAAGCTATTTGTTGAAAGAAGGATATGAGTGGGTCTTTAATCCGCCCCATGCCTCGCATTCGGGAGGAGTGTGGGAGCGGATGATAGGAGTCGCCAGACGTATTCTAGAAGCAATTCTTGTACACGTACCTCTTAAGCTCCTTACTCACGAGGTGTTGACCACCCTAATGGCGGAAGTCACAGCCATCGTCAACGCCAGGCCTATGGTACCGGTATCCAGCGACCCAGAAGCGCCCGAGATACTCACGCCAGCTACGCTGCTGACTCAAAAGCCACAGCAGCTCAACGCAGCACCTGGGGACTTCAGCCCTGCAGATCTGTGCAGCAAACAATGGAAACGGGTCCAGTACCTGGCCAACTTCTTCTGGTCGCGATGGCGAAAGGAGTATTTACCTACACTTCAGCCACATAGAAAATGGCTACACAAGGCCCGCAACCTTCGAGAGGGTGATCTTGCCCTACTTTGCTGCAAGGATACGCCTAGAAACAATTGGCCTCTAGCGAGGATCACTCAGGCTCACGCCAGTCGCGATGGCAAAGTGCGCAAAGTCGACCTCTCAAGCCTGTTAAGGCCTGGTTCATTTAACGGAAAATAGATTTACGTTAAAAAATGTTTTCTGACAGAAATAACAGTTTAAACAAAATCTAAATACACCATAATACTAATATCAACTTCCTTAAATTTGTTGAGTTATGTTTGTCGTATCACGTGATCGATGACGTCATATAAAATCGTTTAAGTGAAATGCGGCTGCGACGATAACATATGAATATAAAGTGACCCTGCTAAAACATTACTCCTCCCAAAGTGTTTCAGACCACGCTGAGAAAACATGACTATCATGTAAAGATAAGGAGATATTAAGGGTACAAAAAGTCACGTAACCTATTTCGCACATTTTCGCCTTAATTCCTCGTTAACGAAACATCGTAGTCATCTTTTCTAAGCTGATTTAGGTAAAAGGCTTCAACCTTAACTAAACATATCCACTCATCATCCTAGGTGTTTTAAACTCGGAGCCGCGTTTTTGATTTACTGATTTCGTGTTCTAAGTCACGTGACAGACCACGTGACACGTTTTACTACACACAAACCACTTAAGGTAGTCAAGAATGGCGATACCTATTATCGCGAGAAACTTGGCGTACTTACCATACTCGGCTGTGCTGAAATAAGGAAAACAGATTTTAACCGAAATTTGACCCCTGAACCAGGCCTTAACATGCTTGAGCTGGTAACTACGAAGGATGGTTCGCAGAGGCGCTATCAGAGACTAGTCACAGAGGTAATCCTGTTGGAAACAGAGGCGTGAGCTGACTCAGGATCATCAAGACACTAGTTTGTAACCTTGATGGTATTCTTCGAATACCAGGCGAGGAGTGTGCCGTCACGAACATTTAGGTCACGATAGCTTTCTAGTGCTTATTATGTACAGAGAGACTTTAAGGACATCCCATGACCTTCATCGTTTGCATTCATATCGTTTGGTTTCCCTTTATGTCAGGACTTTACTGATAAGAACATATTTAGCATTTTTGTCTTTTATAACCATTCATTATTGGATGTTATTATTAGCTTAGGTTTCTGTGCCATTTAGTAACACTGCTGTAACCTTAGTCTCAGTTTCAATTAGTGCTTTCAGCGTGTACAACCTTTTACAGTTCATTCCGTTTTTACCAAAATAAATTTGTCAAGGATTATCGACGAGTTTAAGGTTATACTGCCGTACGAAGTCAGAGCACCAGCCGAGGTACGGAACAGCCAAGATTAGCAATTATACTCTGAATATTGGGGGGGGGGGGGGGATAGTATAAAATGATACTATAAGTTATCGAGATTTCAATATGTAGAGTTGTGTATGGGTTTGAGCCAGGTATACCTACTAGCCTCGTTTTCGTGATTTATACTGTATTTAAATGTCAATAATTTTGCAATAATGAAAGACCAAACTCTCTAACTGCTCAGTATTACTTACTTTTGCATGCTTTAATAAAGACGGCATTCACTTCGCCTAATATCCAAAGTGTTTTGGAATTATGCAAATAAGAGCAGCCATATTGGAATAAGATGTCCAGTTGCGTGGTGTGGGACACGAAAACATGATGATTGTGCCCTCGCTCGACTCGTGCATGGGAGCAGTGTTTGCACATAATTCAGTTGCGAGCCTTCGCCTTCCGTCATTAACTCGAGCCTCGAGGATTATTGTTTTCCTTACTCGATTTTTCACTAAAGATGTTATAGTTAATTACCGCCGCTGAAAATTACACTTTCGTCATCAATGGCTCTTGAACGATTGTCGTAGTTGCCATAAACACGCGACGTGAAATTCTGTTTGTTTCCAGCATGACGGCCGGGGCTGTTTTGCAGTACAGTTCCAACTTTAGAAATGAAATACTTACATGTGACCCCACGCTGAAATATCACGAGGCACACGATTGATACAAGGTATTTTTTTTTTTAATTGGCTTGCCATTGACCCTATGCATAATGCTGGAACCTAATTTACATAAATTCATGGTTGACCCTGATAGACTGTTAAGGCGAAAATATAGAAAACAGGTCACGTGACCTATTCTTGGAACCATTTTTCGCCATTTATATCCTCTTCAGTGACAAAAAGTCAACCATTCCGGACACAGTCTCATTTCCCATAACACGCTTAACATTTCGAATCGAAAATCTGAAAGAAAACAAAAACTTCCGCCACCCCATTTGGATTTCTTTGTTTTATCAGCCTTAAGGTCACGTGACCTTCAAAACACCGATACTTAAATGTTAAGACACACGATTACCGTATTATTCCAAAGTTATAGGGTATTTCATACATAAACAACAAAGATAACGAATTTTGAATGTTTTATCAGAACGGTTCAAAAACCATGCCTTAACATGCTTGAGGCGGCTGTCCTCACGGCGCAGAATACTCTTGTCGCTAGTGAGGATCTGGCTTAACAACTGATGACATTTACATGATGACGTCACATAATCCAATTACCAGAACTCTTTGCGCGAATCTTTTTCTTCCTCTAATGATATTTGGACAATTGTCTTGGAATTCTTAAAGTAGTATAAAAATCTGAATGAGAAAGAAAATTTGAAAAGAATTCTGTTAATTATAGTAAAATGACACCATAATGAAAATGTCCATATGCAGTGGATGTTGTATAATCAATTGTACTTGAATAGAGTATATATAATCAACGTCGATCTGGTGTGAAAAACTCACACGCCGTTAGCCTTTGATCGTCTATGACTGGTAGAATAAATAAAAACATGTTTCAGTCAATAGAGCGGTTGAAAGCAATGCTCTTCTCACATGGCGGCCATGTCGAGTCCCAGGAGGATAAAACCTATTGGGTCTATTGCATGGGGTTGGAATGTTTAAACAGTCTGAAGTAGGGAAGAGATTTTCGTGATACGCCACCCAAATCATTGGTGAGAGCTACCTCCCCGGGAATCCTGCAGAGCCTATTCTGCCTTCTCAATTGATGTTCACCTGCTAGTTATTTTGGCTTATGCCGCCGTGTCCAAAGTCATTGCGATAACTTTTCTACCCATACAAAATTAGCTCTAGTACTATTCATACATCAGTCTTTATTGCGTTTTTAGATAAACTGTTAACTATACTTTACCCCTTGCAAGCATAAATGGCGTACAATTAGAGTAACAATTGTTTAATCTCTAGTCTCATACATTTGAAAACGTTTTTATGTTGCGACGTGAACACGAGGCTAGTTTCTCAAGGACAATAGCTATTTAAAGTGTTTCTGCAATGGATCTAAGTTATTATTATACATGTTTTTGTAACATTCATCTGCATCCATACCCAACCAATCTGAGCCACAACTTTAATTTGTAGTGACCCTAGCTAATGCGCAGAGTCGTACTTCATGCTAGATCCCAGATCCTTCTTATCGTGCATGCTCAACGTAAACGTAGGGATTACAGCCACGCATGCTCGTGAACACAGTACAGACTACATCCCAGACCTCTTGCTGCGCATGCTCCATTATTGGAGTTTACCCAGAACCTTTCATTTTTGTTAGAAATAAGAAAGATCTAAGATTGTCTGAGAGAAGTTCTCGCACTTTTACGCAAATCATTACTTAGCAACATATCAACAAATATCAACAGGGGAAATAAGAAAAAAAATGTTTTATAGTGATTTATAGGCCAAATTGGACGTTTCAACAAATTTTGTCCAAGAATGTCCGAGAGATAAGATAGTCTGTAAAAACTCGGAAAAATTGAACAATCTTAGCCAAATTTGACAGGCAATAACGTATTTAGAATTTCTTATTTAGGTATGGTGTTCAATGTCCGTCATATTATGTCAACAATGACGTCATGAATGACTGACTGACTACTTCGCTGCTTGAATCAAGTGTCAAAGAAATATTCAAAAACTAGATGACTTGTGACATCATGATTGCGTTCGTCTTGAATTATATAAATTCGCGCGGCCGCCCACCAGACTGACCGTAATACGCACGCGCAGACGTTTGACCGCTGTGTGGGCTATCCCTTGAGTTTTGCATCACATTATAGTGTAGAAAGCTATTTTCTTTTTCGTGATAGTGGCATGTTTCTTGCATCTTCCCGTTGCTTTGGACTTATCATGAGTAACCACCACTGGCTGTGATGTCATTATGACGTCAGTTTTCCCAAATGGCAAACAAATTGCATCTTTGGAAAGAACACCTGAATTTCATCGAAAAAGTCACGAGTAACCATAGGTTTCACTAAAATATAGAAAGTTACCACGAGTATCCCATAAGATAAAAAAGTTGATCTCTTTATAACTAACTTTTTAGATTTTCATTAAAACCTATGGTTATGCATGACTTTGTTTTTAAAGAAATTCGGTTGCTTTTACCAATGGTGTTATTTGTTTGCCACTTTGAGCAAAGTATGACTTAATTTGGACGTCATAATATAATGCCTTCCATAAGGTATCACTAAATTGGCATATTATTATAATGCAACTCAATGAATTACATGAATTCTCTACATGCTTTTACTCTTTGCCTTCCGATTGAATAAGAATAAGGTTTTTTGTATAGTTATTCTGTGTTGCCTGAAATCATGGAAACAATTACATTCACAGCAGTCATGAATTCCCTTAAGCATTTTATAGGCTTGGCTACAGCTTTTCTGTTACACTTACTGTAATTCCAGCCAAAATCAAGAACTGAGCTATATGATGTCATAGGAAGAGCTATGACAAATGTTCCAGTTGGGGGAAGATAAGAAGACAAGTTTGCTTATCTACCTTCAAGATATTTCTAACATCAATGTATCTTCTCATGCGTTAACAAAAAATGAAGAAAAACAATAAACAATGGAACGGTGCACGACACCTAACTGTAGGGTAAAGGGTCTTTGTCAGGAAACCAGAGGAAGTGGTATTCAGCATAGCGGAAGTCAATTATGTAAATGATGTTCTGGCAATCTGGCCATTGTCCGAGTTGCACGGCTATCAACCACTTCAGTCGCCTTATTTCAATAAAATTATTATTCAATGAAATTGCTAGCTGTACCGAACAACGATGGCTCCCGTTTTGAATTGGGTGTATTTTTTGTCAATCGTTACTTTACTGCCAGGTGTACATTCAATAACCCTCGACCCTCGTATTGGAAAGTACTTGAAAGAACTACTTGAAGATTTCGAAAAAGATCCGACTTCGAGTAGATTTGATCATGTCATCAAGCCGAAGTTGACTGGAGGTGATAAGATAAGTTTCTTTCTACCCAACGTCTTTATCTGGTGCCCACTGGCTCATCATAACTTAAAGTTGCGTTGCACAGAACATGGTAGCGTGCTCAAAGCTGGGCAATGGACGGACATTACGGAAAAGACGAGCCCACGCAACCCACGTTTGGTGTACGACCTGCATGGAAATATCCTCCTCGTTCAAAGATTTTATTCTTGCCAGACTGGAAGGCATAAGTACTTACCAATGTCTATACAAACATGTATTCGAAATAAATAGGTTCTGCTATTTAATTTTTCTGTGTTGCGCGATCTAGCAAGAGAAAATACGAAAACCTTCCTCACAACGCCCGCTATGTACAGACGGCTCAAATCTTGTAATTTGTGACGTCAGATACGGGGAATAAATTAGTTTTGCCATGCTGTCCCCGACATTGAATAGCGGGACTAACGGCTTCTAATTGCGGACCATTGTGTTTTCTTTGTACTAGATGTGTGATCGTTTTTCCTTGGTATGTGTGACGTACGTTATGGGGAAACTTGCACTGAATTGAGCCGCCACGCAATATAGATTTTTCAGCGGAAAATCGAACTTGGATACTAATTTTCTCCTCATAGACGCGCAATACAGAAAAATTAAATAGCAGAACTTATTTATTTCGAATACATCTTTGTAAAGACGTTGGGTTGGTTTTAGGGTTGAGGTTTCCTTTAAAGGGGAACTCAACCCTAAAAACAACCCAATGTCTATACAAACATGTATTCGAAATAAATAGGTTCTGCTATTTTATTTTTCTGTGTTGCGCGTCTAGCAAGAGAAAATACGAAAACCTTCCTCGCAACGTCCGTTATGTACAGACGGCTCAAGTCTCGTAATTGTGACGTAGAATACGGGGAATAAATTAGTTTTGCCATGCTGTCCCGTTACCTACATTAAATAGCGGGACTAAAGGCTTCAAATTGCGGACCATTGTGTTTTCTATGTGCTAGAGGTGTGATCGTTCTTCCTTGGTATGTGTGACGTACGTTATGGATTGAGCCGGCACACAGGAGACTAATTTTCTCCTCATAGACGCGCAACACAGAAAAATAAAATAACCTAACTTATTTCTTTCGAATACGTCTTTGTAAAGACGCTGGGTTGATTTTAGGGTTGAGTTCCCTTTAAAATCAAAGCAAATATGTAAAAATGACCAACAAACAGTGTATATGAACAGACTCCAGGGAAAATATTGAAAACTCTTTCAAACAAGCATTGAAGGAGGAAAGTTTAACTGTTTCTATCAAATCGAGCGATTACTCGATGCATGCGCAGTACCATGTACCCTTTAAAAGAGTGTGGTAAATATGCGAGTTCAGTTTCTTGTTTCCATAACTTATGGCATTCATTCATACGTTCATACCTCAATTAGTGCTTTAAATACCATTCATTAATGCATTCATATCACTTGAAGTGGCAAAACCCATAACAACGGGCCTAATTTCCATCATACCTTTTGTATTCTAGCGAATAATTATGTCACATAATACATTGTAAGCAAGAGTGATTTTACTTGACCCGTGAAACAGAAATTATTAGTTAATGTGTAATACCAAGATAAACACAAAAGCGAACAAAATAATTAGAGTGTAATACGCTACTATCTATTTTACGGGTTAAGTATATTATAATATTATTTTACATGCTAATTATTATACGGTGTATATTAAATTTAACTGAACTAAAAAAAACGCTAAACCCTTACTTTACGCTAATTCTTATGTACACATAAAAAAAAACGCATATATGCAGTTACATATACATAGACAGTCAGTCAGTAATGAACCAGGGAGTTCTAGATATATATTATAGCCAGCTTAAACAGGGTTCTAAGCATTAAGAAACATCTATTCTTTTTTAACATATTTATTAAACACCATTTTAACACTACTTTTACAACCTCAAAACGAAAGACTATAAACTAATAATAATCACACTAATATCCAAACTACATAGATACACACGTAAAACATATGATAAATTTCAAACATAAAAAAAAAGGCAAAGGAGAAAACAAATGTCAACTATATATTCCTGTTTAATAGAGATAAAAAGGGGTAAGTTTCTCCCATTTCTGTATAGCTGTATAGCTCTATAGCTCTGTATAGTGCAGTATAGCGCTGTATAGCTCAATATAGTGCATTATAGCGCTGTATAGCACTGTACAGTGCAGTATAGCGCTGTATAGCTCAATATAGTGCATTATAGCGCTGTATAGTTCTATATAGTGCAGTATAGCGCTGTATAGCTCTGTATAGTGCAGTATAGCCCTGTATAGCTCTGTATAGTGCAGTATAGTGCAGTATAGCTCTGTATAGTGCAGTATAGCACTGTATAGTGCAGTATAGCACTGTATAGCTCTGTATAGTGCAGTATAGTGAAGTATAGCTCTGTATAGTGCAGTATAGCGCTGTATAGCGCTGTATAGCTCTGTATAGTGCAGTATAGTGCAGTATAGCGCTGTATAGCGTTATATAGTGCAGTATAGTCCAGTATAGCTCTGTATAGTGCAGTATAGCGCTGTATAGCTCTGTATAGTGCAGTATAGCGCTGTATAGCGCTATGTAGCTCTGTATAGTGCAGTATAGCGCTGTATAGCTCTGTATAGTGCAGTATAGCGCTGTATAGCTCTGTATAGTGCAGTATAGCGCTGTATAGCTCTGTATAGCTCTATATAGTGCAGTATAGCGCTGTATAGCTCAATATAGTGCATTATAGCGCTGTATAGCACTGTACAGTGCAGTATAGCGCTGTATAGCTCTGTATAGTGCTGTATAGCGCTGTATAGCTCTGTATAGTGCAGTATAGCGCTGTATAGCTCTGTATAGTGCAGTATAGCGCTGTATAGCTCTGTATAGCTCTATATAGTGCAGTATAGCGCTGTATAGCTCAATATAGTGCATTATAGCGCTGTATAGTTCTATATAGTGCAGTATAGCGCTGTATAGCTCTGTATAGTGCAGTATAGCCCTGTATAGCTCTGTATAGTGCAGTATAGTGCAGTATAGCTCTGTATAGTGCAGTATAGCACTGTATAGTGCAGTATAGCACTGTATAGCTCTGTATAGTGCAGTATAGTGAAGTATAGCTCTGTATAGTGCAGTATAGCGCTGTATAGCGCTGTATAGCTCTGTATAGTGCAGTATAGTGCAGTATAGCGCTGTATAGCGTTATATAGTGCAGTATAGTCCAGTATAGCTCTGTATAGTGCAGTATAGCGCTGTATAGCTCTGAATAGTGCAGTATAGCGCTGTATAGCGCTATGTAGCTCTGTATAGTGCAGTATAGCGCTGTATAGCTCTGTATAGTGCAGTATAGCGCTGTATAGCTCTGTATAGTGCAGTATAGCGCTGTATAGCTCTGTATAGCTCTATATAGTGCAGTATAGCGCTGTATAGCTCAATATAGTGCATTATAGCGCTGTATAGCACTGTACAGTGCAGTATAGCGCTGTATAGCGCTGTATAGCTCAATATAGTGCATTATAGCGCTGTATAGTTCTATATAGTGCAGTATAGCGCTGTATAGCTCTATATAGTGCAGTATAGCGCTGTATAGCTCAATATAGTGCATTATAGCGCTGTATAGTTCTATATAGTGCAGTATAGCGCTGTATAGCTCTGTATAGTGCAGTATAGCCCTGTATAGCTCTGTATAGTGCAGTATAGTGCAGTATAGTGTAGTATAGTGCAGTATAGCACTGTATAGTGCAGTATAGCACTGTATAGCTCTGTATAGTGCAGTATAGTGCAGTATAGCGCTGTATAGCGTTATATAGTGCAGTATAGTCCAGTATAGCTCTGTATAGTGCAGTATAGCGCTGTATAGCTCTGTATAGTGCAGTATAGTGCAGTATAGCGCTATGTAGCGCTGTATAGTGCAGTATAGTCCAGTATAGCTCTGTATAGTGCAGTATAGCGCTGTATAGCTCTGTATAGTGCAGTATAGCGCTGTATAGTTCTATATAGTGCAGTATAGCGCTGTATAGCTCTGTATAGTGCAGTATAGCCCTGTATAGCTCTGTATAGTGCAGTATAGTGCAGTATAGTGTAGTATAGTGCAGTATAGTGCAGTATAGCGCTGTATAGCGCTGTATAGCTCTGTATAGTGCAGTATAGTGCAGTATAGCGCTGTATAGCGTTATATAGTGCAGTATAGTCCAGTATAGCTCTGTATAGTGCAGTATAGCGCTGTATAGCTCTGTATAGTGCAGTATAGTGCAGTATAGCGCTATGTAGCGCTGTATAGTGCAGTATAGTCCAGTATAGCTCTGTATAGTGCAGTATAGCGCTGTATAGCTCTGTATAGTGCATTATAGCGCTGTATAGCACTGTACAGTGCAGTATAGCGCTGTATAGCTCTGTATAGTGCTGTATAGCGCTGTATAGCTATGTATAGTGCAGTATAGCGCTGTATAGCTCTGTATAGCTCTATATAGTGCAGTATAGCGCTGTATAGCTCAATATAGTGCATTATAGCGCTGTATAGTTCTATATAGTGCAGTATAGCGCTGTATAGCTCTGTATAGTGCAGTATAGCGCTGTATAGCTCTGTATAGTGCAGTATAGTGCAGTATAGTGTAGTATAGTGCAGTATAGTGCAGTATAGCTCTGTATAGTGCAGTATAGCACTGTATAGTGCAGTATAGCACTGTATAGTGCAGTATAGCACTGTATAGCTCTGTATAGTGCAGTATAGTGAAGTATAGCTCTGTATAGTGCAGTATAGCGCTGTATAGCGCTGTATAGCTCTGTATAGTGCAGTATAGTGCAGTATAGCGCTGCATAGCGTTATATAGTGCAGTATAGTCCAGTATAGCTCTGTATAGTGCAGTATAGCGCTGTATAGCTCTGTATAGCTCTATATAGTGCAGTATAGCGCTGTATAGCTCAATATAGTGCATTATAGCGCTGTATAGCACTGTACAGTGCAGTATAGCGCTGTATAGCTCTGTATAGTGCAGTATAGCGCTGTATAGCTCTGTATAGCTCTATATAGTGCAGTATAGCGCTGTATAGCTCAATATAGTGCATTATAGCGCTGTATAGCACTGTACAGTGCAGTATAGCGCTGTATAGCTCTGTATAGTGCTGTATAGCTATGTATAGTGCAGTATAGCGCTGTATAGCACTTTATAGTGCAGTATAGCGCTGTATAGCTGTGTATAGTGCAGTATAGCTCTGTATAGCTCTGTATAGTGCGGTATAGTACTGTATAGTGCTGTATAGTGCAATATAGCGCTGTATAGCTCTGTATAGCGCTGTGTAGTGCAGTATAGTGCAGTATAGTGCAGTATAGCGCTGTATAGCACTGTATAGCTCTGTATAGTGCAGTGTAGTGCAGTATAGCTCTGTATAGTGCAGTATAGCGCTGTATAGTGCAGTATAGCGCTATATAGCACTGTATAGTGCAGTATAGTACTGTATAGTGCAGGATAGTACTGTATAGTGCTGTGTAGTGCAGTATAAAATATATATAATATCCTAGGAGATAATAATCAGTTACCTAGTACCTATATATCTTAGGACATAATAATCGGCATACATGAAGTACCTACCCGGCGGTCGAGTGTGGTGTTTCGTCTCTATTTAGGTAAGTATTTTGACCTAGTTTTATAACATGCTTCACAAAATGGTCTCTAGAATAAGAGGAAACTGAGATACCTATTCTAAAGACTTAAGAATTTGTATATTTAATTTGCATGCTCGTGTCCCGGGTCGTGTATGTGGAGATATTTAGCATAACACATTATCATGATTATTGGACTGATAACTTTATATAAGCTTATAGAGAAAGTTATCTAAGGAAAAGCTAGCCTAAATTTCAGCCGTCTCCTCTGGTTCGTTCCTCCTGAGAGAGACATCTGTATCTACTAGCCGACAATGCCATCCACTGATCCAGTGCCGTCAAGGCAGTTATACAAATAAAACTGTCACGGCGGTAGTAAGAGTTGGTGGGTCACGAAAACAAAGCCATTGCTCGCCTTGAGAAATTATTTGAGTCGTATACAAACTAAGTGAGGCTTGGTGGTGATGATAAAAGCATGACATCATCTCACAAAAGGCCTAGCTATTATGGAAAATTACAAATACAGTACAATAACCTATTTGTGGTGTTGAAATATGCCCTGATATTTCGTCTGCAGACATTATGTGATCCGGGAAGGGAACACTTCCTGATCGAGCTGTGAGCTTCGAGGATCAGATAATGTCCAAGGACAAATATCAGGGCATATTTCGACATCACAATGTGGTTATATAAATTATTGTTGTTATCATCCTTCAAATATTTTATTTGATCAAAAATCACCATATTTGCATTCGGTGTATTCGCTGATACTTTTTGCTCGTGGAGAGTGAGAGAAACTATTTGATGGTTTATAACATCAAATATCAAGGTCAGTTCGGTTTGGGAGACTGTGGCCACAGGCAACCCAAGCTCTAATTGTGTGTATTTGTCAGTATAATATAGGGTAACTACTAAACGGCGAAAATCATGAATTTTACTACTATTGATAGGTTAAAATCAACTGAAATAAACGTACCTTTGCTCTATATGTTGTCTTTTGTCGTTTATTAGCGATTTGGGCCTATTTTCCTTTTCGGATCTCCTCTACCTTAGGTTTAAAACTCTAGGCCATCAAACATTCAAAAATAGATACAAGATAATTATTTACTACAAAACCAGGCTTATCAAGACTATTAAATTCATTGTTTACCGGTATTCATTGTTTATCTAAAACCTCGTCAATTAATGTTTTCAAATTTTCTTAAAATCATTTCTTACATAATTGTTTTGCTTCATTTAAAGCATGTTAGTTATAAGCTATTACTTATAATAACTATATGTTCATCTACATGTACATGTAGATAATGTTCGCTTTATGTTTGTTTTTATATAATTGTTTTAAAGACCAGGTGTCGGAGCCAATGGTGCTTTGCACCAATGTTTTGATTAAATTGTTTATCAATGTCCGCATAAATTAAAGGCTAGCTTTTAGTCGAACTAAAATGCTCTCAATTGTTTATTAGTTTCATAAAAGAAGTACACATATATATGTATATGTAGTTATGATATGATCAAATCATATATATGCTTTGGTTAACGAATTGCAAAATTTCTACCAGACTAAAAACCCCAATCGAGTCCATGAATTTTCCCTGGATGCTTCGAAAATGATTACGGTAATTGAACAGTATTCAGCAGGAAGCCAGTTGGTAATTACGCCTGTAGATTCGAATTTGGTTTATGATTTGACTTTTCACAATCCACAAGCAAAGAAATACTCGTGGTAAGCTTGTTTTCAAATCTCCAACTGAATTTGAATCTACAGGCATCAATACCAACTAGCTTCCTGCTGAATACTGTTTCAATCATTTTTTAAGCATCTGGGGGAAATTCATGGACTCGATTGGGGTTTTTAATCCGGTAGAAATTTTGCAATTCAGAAGATCTCTGCTTTCCTTGATATACTTTTAGTGCAAAAATCATGCTCGCACTTGAGTCACAGTCACAGCGAAGAACCAGTTGAACTTGGCAGATCGGAGTTTGATCCTGAGATTGTAGGTTTGGTAGCAGGACTTTCTGGACGTACTGAAGGAGGAAACAAACGGTTAAGGGCATTATTGCTTTCTCTGCTACTAAATATACATGTATAAGTGGTATAAACATCTCAGTGGAGCTATATATAAGCAGTGCAAAATTATTACATGTAATAAACCCTTCATAGTGCCTTGGTTACTTTGTCTTTCCAACAAAGCCTGCCAGTCGGCCTTAGTGCAGCAAATCCCTGGGATATCTTAAATTTGGATAACATTTATAAACTGAAATTATCTACCTTATTTCACAAAATCAATTCGAAAACAGAACAGAACTGTTATTATTTTCTAACATCCTGACAGACCAGTCTCTACTGTTATTAAATTCACATGTACAACACCAGATATATCCTTCTAATCAAAACATCTATAGGCGTTCTATACAAACTGATAGGACTTACGCATGATGATGTCATGAATTATCAAGAATTATTAAATTCATTGTTTGCCTAAAATCACTAGCCTGTACACAGACCTCCATAATCCCTTCAAAGGAAGGAAAAGGAGGTCTTTACTATGGGAGTTAATCGTGTTCTAGGTCACGTGGATAGTTACAGGAATGTTGTAACCAGTCGCTGATTGGCTGGTGCCTCATAGCGGGTGCTGGTTGGCTTAGCGGTTATGTTGACCTTAGTTCTGGCTCCGTGGGAAAATTTGAGCTCGATTCACTCTGGTTTGGAATTGTATTAAGACGAATTGCTATGCCATTTTGTGTCCTGTGCTCGGTTAATATCGAGAAAAAATGATAAGAATATCGTTCATGGAACTCAGTGCTGCATTTGAAGTCTGGGAAGAAATAATTTCTCTCGAATTTCAAGTGAAAAGTTGGCCTCAACATAAATGCAGAAAGTGCCTTGGAAGTTTGAAAGAATTTGCAGGGAACAAACAAAATTCTTCTTCAGATATTGTCTAGTTCTTCAAGACGAAAAGAATGTCCATGTTCAAGAGCTCTTTTTACAAAGCGAATGGCTGTTGGAGACGATCAACCAGAAGCAATATCAATAGCCTCGGCGGTCAGGCAAGTTGCAACGAGCGTGACTTCTCAAACCTCGAGTTCAAGTGGTTCTCAAACTCTCGAATTCATCCTATCTTCCACTACCTCAAGGAAAGAAAGATCTCCAAATCCCTTCCTTTGAAGGGATTACGGAGGTCTGTGAATAGGGTATCGAAGAAGGGAATTTATTTTATTTCCCTCGCTTCCCAGCACGTCCTCCCTCTTTGTCTCTTGCATTGCCGTTAACAATTATAGGAAATGAACAATCTGAAATCTACAATGTGTACCGTCTAGTGTTTCTCGGTCAATGGAAATCGAGACGTAATTTATGCAAAATTATGCCAGAACACGATTAACGACAGAGTAGCACAGACGTCCCTTCCCGAGTTTTGAGGGGAGACGGACGGCTGAACACAGGCTAAAAATCGCATGATTTTTTTTCAAGTAATCTTAAAATTATCATTTCTTACAATATTTTTGTTGCTTTACATGTATGCTAGTTCAATGTTTACTTAACTATGTTCATGTAGATAATGTTTGCTTTATGTTTGTCTTTATTGTGTTAATTAAGTGTGTACTGTAATGTTTTTCTGACACAAGATCAGCAGAGGTTGGCACGAAAGCCTACAGCCTCTTTGCACGTCCAACCTATTTCCATTCAATGTATTTATATTTATTTAGTATACGGTAATAATTATCTCTTGTTTCTTCTTTTTTTTTTCTCTTTTCACCTAATTGCAATATCCATTAAGAAAAGTGCAAATAAACAAAAGTCTATAACTATATAATTTTTGACTAATGAAATACTCCTTTTTTCCTTGCAGATTAAATAAAGATGGAGTCTTACTGGAATGTTACTTTTTATAAATCTGGTGAAGTTCTGTTTGATTACAATACTGCCACTCATGAAGTTAGATGGTCACATGTGCCAGATTCTTCTTTCAAGGTACAATTCCTGGTTTGTACTATTACGTCAGTTGAATACAACTACCAGAATCCTTTTCAATTTTCTTTTCTTATTCAGATCTTTTAACTTCTGAGAATACCAAGACAATGGTCCATATTAGAAGAACAAAAGAATCAGCGCAAAGCAGTCTGTTAGTTTTATTCAACTGACAATAGTCCCAACCACCTATTAGAGAGTAATACTTTTTTGATAACCTTGTTTTACCTTGCAAGTGGCAAGCACTTTGTCTGTCACCACTGTTGCCAGGGTTAGAGCACTGGTAATGTGAGTTCAGTTAATTAATTTATTGGTATCTCGCCCTAATGGTCTGAGGGTTTTTCTCCAGATTCTCAGATTTTCCTCCCTGCACAAAATCCAAAATGCTAAATTCCAATTCAATCTGTGGTTTAGCCGGGTCCTGTCTTTGATCAGCCCCTATGGTTGTTTCAGGTCCTGATGTTAATATTCAGAGTACCCACTCCTACAGGCACTTTTGGTAGGTATTGGGAGCTTGGAAAGGAGGAAGATGGGGTGCAAGTACGTAGCATTGGAATTGAAGAGAAGAGAAACCACTTTACTCTAGGTGTGAGAGGTTTGTTCTCTCACTCGTGTGCTTCATAAGGTTCATTAGTAAAAGCTGGAACAGTTACACTCCTCGCTGTCTTCTCTTCACGTCTTAGATTTGGCAAAGAGAGGGAGAGGCAGCTGAACCTCTGACAGCTAGTCTGATATACCAGAGTATAGATATCGCACATATTATACGTTGAGTGTATCAACAACATTTACAATGTATTTCACTCTAGATGTAGGAGTTACATGTACATTAACAATAGAAAATAAGAGAGAGTGAGCTGGAACTGGAAAAAAACTGAGAAGCTATCTAGTCAGGAACACTCTAATGTTTGGTCAGGAATATTCTCCTCTTCCGATCACAAAGAGGTACCCAAAACAAACCTTGCAAAACATATAATTTTGAAGCTTGAGATGCATGGATTTTATTTCTAAAGGCGGCTATGATGCGATGTTATGAAGAACTTTGAAAATGACTTTTTTGTTAAAGTATAGCTTCTCGTGTTGTGCATTGTTATTTTGATGTGCAAAGAGTTAGCTATGAATTTAGAGCAGCTTGCCTTCCCGATAATTCAAGTTGTAGCGCATTGAAAAACCTCACAAAACATATCGTTTTGAAGCTCAAGAGCATGATTTTTTTCTAAAGGCAGCTATGATGCGATGTAACAGACCTTTTCCACGCGGCTGTCATATTGGAATAAACCTATTGTTAATTGCTAACCCAGCCTCGGTCTCAAACGTGTTTAACCGAGGCTGGGTAAGCATTAACAATAGGCTTATTCCTAGATGGCCGCTGTGTTGGAAAGGTCTATAACACGGAGTTAAGTCCATATTTTCTCCAACGTTGCTTTCTTAACAGCTCGCTGTTTGAATCTTTTTAGTGCGCGCTGGTAAAGATCAACACTACAAAAGTCACAATATTCCTTTCAGATGAGGTGAAATATTAATTCACCTATCGTCAACTCAAATATCACTTCAGGTGAAGTGAAATTTTCCTTCTCATGGAGTGAAATAGATATTTCACTTCACCAAAAGGGAATTTCACATAAGGAAAGTGAAATTTCACTTTTAGGGGATATATCACTTTTACAAGTGAAATTTCACTTCACCTCATTGAAATCTTTTTTCCCAGTACTGCACATACATGTAAACTGCTTGATATTTTGACAGTAATGTATCAGTCATTTGCAAACCGTACATGCCCCTCCCCCTGGCAGTCCCAGGGCATTTGATCAGTGGTTTGCTTCCAATAGTGAGGTAATTAATTGATAAACATTGAGGGGACCCAGGGGCTGGCATATGACAACAATGGGGCTTGTGGTATTTGATCCAGTATTACAACTTCTTATCTCGACACGTGCACTGCAATGGCAATCAGTTGACAGATTTCCAGGGAGAGGTTGCAGCCTTTGTAGATCGAGGCCTGGCTGGATAAGATAAGTTTGCAGGTCTGAAGGATGTTTTTGATGATATCCCAATGAGATAAATTTTACAATACAGTTTTATGACAGCTTCTAAAGATTTTCGGGTACCACGGAAGAGATAGCGCGTAGTCCGCATACACATGTAGATGGGTTGTCATGATATGGTTAACCACGTATTTCAAGTAACTATGTCGAACATTGACTTAGCAGTTGCCCCTCTCAGCCCAGTCCCAGAAGAGATATTGACAGAAGTCATCAATGAAAAGGTCCCATAATTGATCATTTTGCCCCCCCCCCCCCCCACACCAGAATGAAAATGGCCCAGAATGCATCGTTTCCCACAAACAAAATTCAGGACCTTCCTACACCCCTGATGTAGAAACTAGAAATGAAACAACAAATTGCAACCAACTAATATTCCCACACCATCGCGGTTTAGACGATGAGGGGTAGACGAGCTGTCTTACCGAAGTCAGGTCATAAACATTATAGGAGGATACCGGATTGCAAAGGGCTGTGTATGGGTGACGAATCGACTCGAATGAGACGAGTCGATTCGACGCGTCATGAGGGGTAGACGGTAATTCCAATAATAAGTTCTATTCATAACGGAACTATTCAACAGCCTCAGCCTGCTTAGTTAGTTACTTGTTTAAACATTTGAGAACGACCTCATTCCAAGAGTTCATATGATAATCCTGCTATATATTTATAGTTGGTTACTAAACATAATCCAATCATACTGTTTAAAGTTATATTCATGAAGCTGAGGCCACACCTACCGATCTTTACTCGGATGAGTTTTTCGGTTTGTTGGTTCTGTCGGGAGCGACCACCCGAGTACTTGGAGAGTGGACCGACTGTTCGATTATGTGGCCACACCTATCCAATCTCACTGTCCACTACTCCTGGTAATTTAAAACCTCCCTTCTTGAGTGTCTTTCCCAAGTATGGATTAACGGTGTGATCATGTGACAGAATAATGCTCACAGACTGGTCCGATCCGCTGCTCCGACCTTTGTCTCCGAAGAGAAATGGCCTCCGAGCGTCTGACTAGTTGTAGCTAGGTCGTACATCGCTCGAAAGCTGCTCGGATGATCGGAAGCCAACCGACCGAGTGACCACACCTACCGACTGATCCAACCACCTTGCCATCATCTGCCCGCATCATGACCGCCGGACCGTCTAATTTACCAGTAGTCGTATAAGTGTGACCCCAGTTTAAAGGGACTATATGTAGCGGGACTATTCTAGGGTCCAAAAGTTGGTTAACGTTGGAGCAGGAAGGAATTCGAAAGCAAGCTTATGAAACGTAGTAGGAAAATTGGAGGGACCACAGACGAAATTATAAACAACCGCATCTTCTAGGGTGTAGGGATCTGATCAGCAATATATATGTATACAGCGCCAAGAAATGTACCATTTTGCGCATAATTAGAAAGCTCGGAGGGGAAAGGCTAGGAGTGAATTTGAAGGTTTCAACCAGCTACATTTCCGACTTCAGTGCGCAAAAATGTATTGATGAAACGAAACGAAATTGCAAATGATGTCACAAAATATGTTGTCCTACAACATACTCGCGAACGACGCCAAAGTTTTCGTTTAGATTTTTTAATCTTTACATCAATTCGCAATTGGCGCTTTTCACTAAATATTCACAATTAACCTAACTTCCTTCATCTAGTGATGTACTTCGTCCCGTTTTCTAGATCTTGTAGCTAACAGAGTAGTTTCCCATGGTGTTAAGCTATAGATTACCGCGGGTAGAATTAGAACTGTAGTTGCCTAAGGTTTTGCAAGGAATTGACAAGCATGATATGTTTCGGTAATATATTTATATCTCTTTTGCTGTAGAAGTTTCCATTCCATCGATTTTATTGAAACTCGTTACCAACAAAGCTGATGGGTTAGTCAATCTATAACATCGTTGTTAAAATATTCTGTTGTGGTGTTTTGAAAATGTTCGCATTTTACTTAAGAACAAGGGGTCGAAAGAGGCACTTATATCTCCGAAAATATTATGTATCTTAGAATTCTGTTTTGTGTTTACTATTCATCAATATCGGAAAATACATGGTCCAAAATATTTCCAATATCGGCCAAAAACTTCCCGCTGAAAAGTGCGAAAGATTATGATGCCAATTCGGCTATCACAATATCCGCGAGCCACATGATCTATGGTTTAATTCACTGGGGAAACAACGTTAAATTTTCAATTTACTATTCGTGCTAGAGTCAGTAATAACTGTTGATTAGGGTTTAAAAAGTACCCAACTATAAGTACAAGTTATGTAGGTCTACCCCTGATGACGGGTCGAGTCACCCATATGCAGCAATCCGTATCTTCCTTTTTAAATGTATTCCATGTTTCACGACCTGACTTCCTCTAAGATGGCTCGTCTACCCTTTATGATGTGTCTCCGCTTGGGAAAGCTGATGACGAGTTAAACGAAGAACCGATATTGGGGACTGCCTATTTAAATCGTAGAGATCCATACTACTAGGTCACGGATATATATCACCCTCCAACTACTGAAACCGACATCACTAAACTTGAGCAAGACTTACAATGCAATGGAACGAGAATTGTTGGTGACTTCAACATTGATTATTTATATACGTCAGGACAACGAGGAAACACGCTACTGAAACGGGCTTGTTCTTTGAACCTTACCCAACATGTCACTACTGTTAAACGGTCAATCAGTGGAATTTAACTTTGTTATTCCCACATTAAGTATTGTGCTATGAAGCATTTTTATAAGAAAGAATCCAGGAGATCAGTTATAAGGACTGTACTTTAGGATGCGTGGCAAAAACATTGAATTAAACAACCATTGCGTTGCGTTAAACAGTGTCGCTTCCTGCGGAAACAAATCGTATGGAAGACAATGGCAGTCGTGGATGTCTCCCGAGATTCTTACTCTTCCATCAGAGAGAGACAGTTTCAGATAAAAGTGGGTGCCCATATTCAAATGTATTCAAACCTTTCTCATATTCTCTCGTCCTCTCGTCCTTACTTCTTATTGTTTCGAATGATAATTATTAGAAGTTAAGGAAAAGGTGGAAATAAAACCAGCGTACCGAATGTAACTCGAACTTTCAAACTTATGACTTGTAGTCCGCTCCTCTATTCACTACACTATCAGACACGTTTGTTGAAATGTGGAAGAGAAAATGACAATGGAAACCTTGGGACGATAACTGTCTTTCAACAAAATTTACACCAAACAATGCTTCCCAATATTTTATTGTACAGCAATTTCCAACGGAAATGATAGACAATATGTACTAATTTCATGGTTGTGTGTACGCCATCACGTGGTTGTACTGGAGGACAAACAAATCTTAATTAATTTGTATGAGATCGGTAGTGTTATTATCAAAACCTGTTGGTAAATGCTATTTTCCACCTCCAACCATTGTAACTCGAACCGCGTCCCGGTTAGCTCAGTGTTTAAGCGCCGGTCTATTGTGCGGGAGCTCGCGGGTTCAAACCCCAGCCGGACCAACACTCAGGGTCTTGAAATAACTGAGTAGAAGGTGCTGGCTTTGTGATCGAACTGCAAATGGTTTGACCTTCACGTCTTCTCGGATCAGGGATGATAAATCGTAGGCCCTCGGAGACCTCCATAGAAGGGCTTTAGCCTGTTGAGGTTCTCCGACCACCTTCGAGTGGTAAAACAAAATAAATGTAAAATGATTGTCGTTCTTTCTAAAACAGCGTTTTCAAACAGAGCTTGCCCTCCAGCATCCACGGCAACGCCTTTCCCATGGAGATCACGAGCTCAATTAATTCGTATTATTATATCAGCACGTGAATCACTGTTTTCTGCAAAACGCGTATTAAAAGTATTATACCGTGGTTTGCAGTGACTGGATGCGGATTGTTCACCATGTGAGGCCTTAACCAGGTCACATGTGGTCCAGTTTCATTTGACATGACTACGGCTTTGTAAATGAATGCACCCCGATTTAAACAGCGGACACGATTTTGGAGTGCGACTTTCCTTCGCCATTTGTAGGAAGATAAAATAAGACAACACGAGAGCATGATGCCGCAGGAAGCTAAATTTCTTGTTTTCAGGTATGCAGCTATTCGCAATCCAAAAACATTTTTCGCCGTTGAGATGTAGATTCGATTATCGCCTACGAAACGTTTCACTGATGGTATTTCAAAATCTGTTGGGATTTTGTTTAGGTGGTTGTTTAAGAGACGTGATCGCTCAAGGAGGTTCCACTCTAATTATGTATCAGTTATACAGCCCAGGGATCTCAGGCCCTAAGTAAAATAATGGATTGTATTAGAGCTCGAGACAAAATAATTGGAATTTTGGTTAGGTGGTTGCTTAAGAGAGGTGATCGCTCAGAGAGGTTCCACTCTATTTATGTATCAGTGATGCAGCCCAGGGACCTCAGGCCATAAGTGAAATAATGGATTGTGCTCGATACAAAACAATTGGGATCTAGGTTAGGTGGTCGCTTAAGATAGGTGATCGCTCAGACAGGTTCCACTCTATTTAAACAAGGGCTATAATAGGAAAATACCCATCCCCTTCTCGTCCTTTGGGATTCGAAACTTGAATTTCAAGATTAAATTGCTGAAGCTAAAATTAAAATAAGTAAAGAAAAAGGAAACATCGGAAAGCTAGTTGCTCAGCTATCCCTGTCATTAGCATTTTAGAAACATTTACAAACTCTTTAGTGTATTTTTAGAAATTCAAGTTTCGCACGGTACCGAATATGAGTGATCACTCAAGCGGAGCATCACAAAACACTGACCGCCGGTCCATGGACCCCTCATGGACCCGGTCCGTGGACCCCCTCATGGTGTGTCCTGGAGGGATACTTCTTGAAATTGTTAGAAAAAGTAGTTCAGTTCCAATTTTACCATGTTATTTGGAAAACGTTTTAATCATAATTTCTGTTTGTTGCTATAGGTCATGTCTGACGAAGTAATGGCCAATGCACCTACTCATAGAAGTTCATACTATGCTTCTGTGCAACGTCCACAGTCGGAGAAACTGGGCAATCTTGAAGATAATAAGACACCATTCTTTGACCATAAAGACCATGTTCCAACCCAGAATGAGCCTACAGATCATGTTCGAATACACTCTGAGGAGAAGCCATATAACTGTAAGCAGTGTGGAATGTGCTTCAAACTTTCTAGTAACCTAACTCAACATGTTAGAATCCACTCTGAGGATAGGGCATATATATGTAAGCAGTGTGGAAAGTGCTTCAAGCAGTCTAGTAATCTAACTCGACATGTTCGAACGCACTCTGATGAGAGGCCATATCATTGTAAGCAGTGTGGAAAGTGCTTCAAGCAGTCTAGTGACCTATCTAAACACGTTCGAACACACTCTGGAGAGAAGCAATATAATTGTAACCAGTGTGGAAAGTGCTTCAAGCAGTCTAGTAAGCTAACTCGACATGCTCGAACGCACTCTGATGAGAGGCCATATAATTGTAAGCAGTGTGGAAAGTGCTTTAAGCAGTCTGCTGACCTATCTAAACACGTTCGAATACACTCTGAGGAGAAGCCATATGACTGTAAGCAGTGTGGAACGTGCTTCAAACTTTCTAGTAACCTAACTCAACATGTTAGAATCCACTCTGAGCATAGGGCATATAAATGTAAGCAGTGTGGAAAGTCCTTCAAGATGGCTAGTACCCTAACTCGACATGTTCGAATGCACTCTGACGAGAGGCCATATAAATGTAAGCAGTGTGGAAATTGCTTCAAGCAGTCTAGTGACCTAACTAAACACATTCGAACACACTCTGAGGAGAAGCCATATAATTGTAAGCAGTGTGGAAAGTGCTTCAAGCAACCTAGTAACCTAACTCAACATGTTCAAATCCACTGCGAGGATAGGCCATATAAATGTAAGCAGTGTGAAAAATGCTTCAAGCAATCTAGAACCCTAACTAAACATGTTCGAATACACTCTGGAGAGGGCACACAACATTGTAATGCAGTATGTACTGGTTTGTTATTGCCGAGTTCAGTAGCCTAGTAAAAGTTATTTGGAAACAGTTATTTGGAAAAAAATATAAACGACAGCAATAGCATTGATCAAGGCTTGTGATTCGTATACATATCCGTAAACGCTTGGGACCGAGAAAATTTAGGATTAATCACGTGTTTCCAAACTTTTTACCAAATTGCCTGATGTCACGATGAGGGCAATTTCGTGAAAAGTTTAAAAATACAAGTGATTAATCCTTTGGTTTCGAGGACCCATGCGATTACTTGTTTATAATTTAGAGAAGGGAAATGTCTGTCTGAAAAACCTATCATATACCATGGTATAATCGTGGGGGAAAATGACACAATGTGTCATTGTGTACCATATATGCGCTCGCGTTGCTTGTGAAAAAATTAAATTGCTTTGTATTATTTGTTTTCTTTTTGCTTGGAGTCTTGTTTTGTGTTCTGACTAGAGTCTCAGGGATTTCTCGGTGTTTAGTTTATTTAGCTTTTATAATGAAAAGATATTCTAGAAACTGAAAGCAGAAACGGATATTACAGACTGCTAGATTTTCTTGTGTGTGTTGAGGTTTTCCCGCGCTTTCGTAATCTTCTGACGCCTGTGAAGTTCTGGCACGTGTGTCTGGTTTGTCTAGACACTGAAAACAACATCCACTGTTAAGTTGCTCAAGCCTTGGAGAAAATATTTATTTCAATTATAATTCCTATTGTGATAACACTGAAAATGGTATAAAAGTACTTTCACACGCACCATTCTATAAGCACTAGGACATTTGAACTCATTCCTTAAAGTGCATATGAGCCTTCGTGCAATTTTCATAGCTATGAATCTCAGAAAAGTTTTGAGTACTCCTGCGAAGAAATTTTTGGTTTACAGAGAATACTCTATCTTCTACGCTTGTTTGAAATCGTGGAAACGCGACCTTTCCTGACCCATGACCGCGTAAGTAAAAGCCTGGGTCGATACCTCGGTAGACGTCATTTAATTAATTCGACTTTGCAATAATTTGAATAAAAACTTACAATTTTTACTAATATGACTTTTTCCTTTACTAACAGCTCATAAACTGTGTATATTATCTAAAAATCGATGTTGTTGTGATACAAAGGTGCCATGGAAATAATGCATTAATGAGATGACGTCGACCGAGGTATCGACCCAGGCTTTTACTTACGCGGTCATGGGTCAGGAAAGGTCACGTTTCCACGATTTCAAACAAGCGTAGAAGATAGAGTATTCTCTGTAAACCAAAAATTTCTTCGCAGGAGTACTCAAAACTTTTCTGAGATTCATAGCTATGAAAATTGCAGGAAGGCTCATATGCACTTTAACCCTTTGGAGCCTAGACGCCATTTGATTCAATTGGTGAAATGCAGAGTGCTAACTCAACCCTCCCCCCTCAGTTCCAGTTTGGCTAGCCCGGGGTAGTTAAATACTGCTCAATTTTTAAACCAAGGGCTCAAACGTCCCCATGATACCATTCCGCAGAACTCTACGGTCCCGTCGGCGGTAAGTATGCTTTCTTCTGTAGGATTTCCAACCAAATGTGCTCTAATTTTGTACAAATAAGCCACTGTAGGAGAGCTTGAGGACATCATTAAGTCTGATGACGGCTGGAAAGTACTTGGTTTGCTTCTAAGTAGGCCTTGTGAGGGGTTTTACAGGGTTTTTCTGTTGTGTTTCTGCTTTGGGACACATGAAATATTAAATTCTTCACTGAAACCCTTGAAATTCTGCAGTTGGTTGTCTTTCCCCCCTGCTCCTATTAGGATGTGTTTTTGTCACTTTAAAGCAACGGCTCGAGTCCAAATCACCGCTCTTGGTTGTAGGGGTAAAAGACCTAAAAAAATCCTACAGGAGTGCCAGAGGGGGGGACCCCTTGTCGATTTGTGTCCATTACCCAGCATGCAATTGGAGGTGGGAGCAGGAAAACATGGTGGAGAGAAATGCAGCGTAAAGAACTGCGTGCTTCACAGTCGTTTCGTGTGTTTTGTGCCAAAAAAAACTGGTGGTTGGAGAGATTAAAGAAGGTACTGTAACAACTGAGTGCTGACTTTGTGTTTGCTTTTGATTTCAATTGCGAACGGGAAGGGTGTTTTGAGCCGATTTTCAGCTCCTCGAAATTCGTGAAAATCAAAGAAACAAGGCAAGATCTCCAAAACAAATAACTTGCTCTCCAAAGTGGGGAGTCAACCGATCGCTGTTTATAGCTCTGGGCCCGGTTCCTGAAAGCCAGATTAGCGCTAATCCAGAGTTAATTACCATGACAACTAATATGTTTTGTTGAGAGTTAATCCAGGATTAGCGCTAATCGGGCTTTCAGGAACCGGGCCCTGGCTTTTAAGTAATTCATCTCGTGAAGTAAAATCACAACATCGTATTTCTAGCATGTCCAGATTTGATGCAATAATTTTTGCCAGTTACATGCTTCATATTGGCCGATATCGGCCATCAGGTCGTAAATAGCGTGGGAAACCAGCCGACTCTTATCGCTCCCCACTCGCGAAAGAGACGTCTGGGGAGCGATGCAGAAAATTACATACTGATGACGTAGCAGATAGCCGTGTCACGATGCATAAATTAGTTGCAATTCTCAGAAGCCGAATGCGAAGTACCGAGGCTGCTCGTTTGCTTGGCAGTGGATCACCGTCGCGAACAACCATGAAATTCAAGCCTATTTAGCGTGTGCCGGTGCTGTTATTGGCTCCTTTGCAGACTGAGTTCTTTCAGCAGCTAGTAAAGCGAAATGTCGTACTGTCAAAACATTTACAGTACTGTCATAGTTGTTTATAATTTCATATCAGTAAACCTACATACATTGAGCTATCACAGAACACTGGATGAGTTGTTGTTGCCGGATAAATCGTTCAGACAGTGAATCTGGGCTATGAATAAACATAATTACATGTTCACGAACGTATTGGCCGTTCACCCAAGCAAACGGGCAGCCTCGCTACTATACCTGAAAATAACCGCTGCATTCTGTAGCTAACCTCTTCCGCTACTGACCTGGCAAAAGAGCTGGCTTGAAAAGTGGCCTGCTGTGCTGTGTGTAGGTTTTGAAATTATAAACAACTATTATGTTTTGACAGTCGTAGGACAAATTCTCTTGACCGGGCCGACACACGCTAAATAAGCTTGAATTTCATGGTTGTTCGTGACGTTGATCCACTGCCAAGCAAACGAGCAGCCTCGGTAGTTATATTCCTTGAAAAGAACTCTGTTGTTCCACAGGAAGCCCAAGCTCTGTTTATGTAAATTTAATTTATAAGGGTTCGTATGGGAATTTTTAAATCTGGTTTTTCGATAAATATACTGTAATAAAGTGAATAAAACTTACCTGGTGTCTATGATCTGTGTCGTGGCTGTGTCTGTACGTAGTTTCAGCGAATTTGGGCGAATTTTGAATCCCTTACTCTTCATACTAAAGAAGAAATGAAAGGTAGGAAACGAACTTAAAATCTCGGGTTCAAAGCCACTCACGTTTGGGTCGATTTTTTCACGAAAATCGCATCGATTTTACATCCTATCCCCATCAGCATACGCAGTGATAAATTTCCAGTCTATCTGTGCCAACCAAACGAAGATATCTGTATTTGCCGAGCTACAATCCACTATTGAGTCCGCCAAAATCTCGCCATAAGCAGCCATCTATGCCTGTGCCTCGCCAAAGTGGTGCCAAAACCGTTAACACAGGAAGCCCAAGCTGTCGAATTTTTAAATCTAGCTTTCGTTAGTTGCAGAGTAAAGGATTTAAAATTCGCCTAAATTCGCTGCAACTGCACACAAACATAGTCAAGACACAGGCTATAAACACCAGGTAAGTTTTATTCATTTTATTGCAATATATTTATCGAAAAGCTAGATTTAAAAATTCCCAACAGCCATAAACAGAGCTTGGGTTTCCTGTGTTGGCACCACTTTGGCGAGTCACCGGCATAGATGGCTGCTTATGGCGAAATTTTGGCGGACTCAATAGTGGATTGTAGCTCGGCAAATACAGATATCTTCGCTTGGTTGGCACAGATAGACTGGAAATTTATCACTGCGTATGCTGATGGGGATAGAATGTAAAATCGATGCGATTTTCGTGAAAAAATCGACCCAAACGTGAGTGGCTTTGAACCCGAGATTTGAAGTTCGTTTCCTACCTTTCATTTCTTCTTTAGTGTGAAGAGTAAGGGATTCAAAATTCGCCCAAATTCGCTGAAACTACATACAGATACAGCCAAGACACATCATAGACACCAGGTAAGTTTTATTCACTTTATTACAGTATATTTATCGAAAAACCAGATAAAAAAATTCCCATACAAACCCTTATAAATTAAATTTACATAAACAGAGCTTGGGCTTCCTGTGGTTGTTCGCATTCGGCTTCTGAGAATTGCAACTAATTTATGCATCGTGAAACGGCTATCTGCTACGTCATCAGTATGGATTTTTCTGCCTCGCTCCCCAGACGTCTCTTTCGCGAGTGGGGTGCGATAAGAGTCGGCTGGTTTCCCAGGCTAGTCGTAAAGGGTTAAGGACTAGCCCCCAAGTTGTTCAATTCTTGATCTATTCATAGCTTTTAGTCATTTATTATTGTTGTTTAGCGGTACTGGCATTTTCAGACTTTAAAACTCAAAAACGTTAAAAAAAAATCGCAATGGAAAACAATTTGGATTAATAGTAAACATTTGTCGACGCGGGTACCCTAGAGAACCGTAGAGAAAGGAAACTCTGCTTGACCTCCAACACGTTTTTCTACCTTTTTTTCTGTTCACGGTGTCACCAATATAAGATATGTCCAAGGTCCTTTTGAGTCATAGCATGGCGATATAAACTGAAAGGACCTTAATTCCGTCGATTGCGAGAACTTCTTCGACGTGAAATAAAAGAAATGGCAGCTACAATTTAAAACAAAGAAAGAGGCAAAAGAAACACGTCTTGTTTTTTTTACATAAATCGCTTCATTTCTCTTTTCATTCCCCTCCATGGTCCAAACAAAGATCCATCGAGATGGGAAAGTAAACAATCCGCCATCTTGAATCTCCATTCGGTCGGAGCAGGTCGGAGAAATATCGTATGACGTCATTCGGAGTTTCCGAAGCAAAGGTCCTTTTGAGTTATATCATCTAGTGCTTACCCTGAAGAAGGGGTCTGTTAATCAGAAATACACGCTTGGCAATTCAATTCTAGTGTAGCCTTAATGTAAAAGTATTTTCACATAATTTTTACTCTAAATATTTTCGACAAATAAATTACAAATATTTTAGGTTAAATAAATGAAATAAATAAATTGTTGTAAATAAAATGAAAATAATGGGGGTAGGGGGAACATTATTTAACCAATAATGGTTATAGTTATATACTAGCTTAAGAGATATCTATTTTTATACTCAACATTCAAAGTTCCCATATATAATTTATTCACATATCATGTTTTATCAAATCATATCCATGGCATAATCACGTTAATCAGTTTCATACCACTAGTTCAATATATTTCATAATAACCCACTCTTCAAATTATCACTATAATCTACTAGTAACACACACTAGTCTGACACATATAAACACATATAAATACAATACACATAAGATAATAATACACAAAAGAAAGAAATTAGTATGAATTGGTAATGCTGGTCTTATACAAGTAAATATACACATACCAATGTTGATTAGTAATAGGGTTCGGTACCACCTAGCCTGGACAGTTTCAGATGTCTCGGTTGCCCTTCTGCGAGAAGGACATTGCATAACCTACAACTGATCCATAAAGGCCGGAAGGAACCAGGTAGCTCTAGAGTCCAACCATAATTAGCCATATTCGATACTTATTTCACCTCAACATCATATTAATCACATTATTAATACCCATGTCAGCTGACCAGCTGTCAACCAACCATATCATAACACCCATAACAACCAGACATAACACCCAATATTATCACCCACACAACAACATAACATCCATAACCAAGCAACCATACCAACCATGTCATCATATCATATCAAACATGAGTCCAATTAAACTGAGCCATATATATATACGTATTCCACCTCAGCATCATATTACTATCAGCATCATATTAATCACATTACTAATACCATCCACAGTCATTAAACATTAATTAAAATATATTACACGCATAACATCCAGTCATAGTCATGGAACACTTAGTACTTTTTGTCAGTTTTAAACCCCAACTACACTTATTAATAATAATAAAATCTCAGCTTGAAGCTAGTACACAATCACTAAGCACAGGAACATTAAACAATGAACAACAATACTAAGGCTCATGTCTCCTTGTAAACATTTTATTTAATTAAAACCTATCGACCTGTACAACATTTAATTAAAACCTATCGACCTAAACAACTTTTAAATCATCTTGCTCGCTCTACTTGAATTCAAATCATCTTGCTCGCTATATTTTAAACAATCCCTATGACATCAGCTCTTTCGTAAAAAATAACGTATTATCCTCACGTTTGTTAATTGTCATCGTAATCAGCCGTTTTCTTTTGATCAATAGCTCATGTTTACGGTAAGCCAAAATGTTATCTCTTATTAAGTCACATAACTAACTTTATATAAAACTTTTAGACCTATATTACACTAATTTACGTCCAAGGATAAAGCACAAGACTGAACAAGGGGGTCAAGACTACAAGAGCCAAGAGTTAAACATAACCAGTCTACTAACGAAAAACACGAAAAAGTAAGTAAAACATATTTTAGCATACTTAACTTTATCTCCCTTGTCAACTTAATCTCCCTTGTCAACTTCATCTCCCTTGTCCACTTAATATAAACAAGCCAAATAATCCTACCGGTTCATTCAATAAAATTTGACGACCTAACTTACACTAGTTAAGTTTATAAACAAAATGGCTGACACATAGAATTGGCCGTGTGTATTTGCGTGTTGGGTTAGGCCTGGGCCCGAGGCAGAAACACGCGACCGTCTCAGGGCACCTCTGGGATTTAGGTCCTAACAGACTTCCTAATCCCTGAAGAAGGGGTCTGTTAATCAGAAATACACGCTTGGCAATTCAATTCTAGTGTAGCCTTGATGTAAAAGTATTTTCACATAATTTTTACTCTAAATATTTTAGATAAATAAATTACAAATATTTTAGGTTAAATAAATGAAATAAATAAATTGTTGTAAATAAAATGAAAATAATGGGGGTAGGGGAACATCATTTAACCAATAATGGTTATAGTTATATACTAGCTTAAGAGAGAGATATTTTTATACTCAACATTCAAAGTTCCCATACATAATTTATTCACATATCATGTTTTATCAAATCATATCCATGGCATAATCACGTTAATCAGTTTCATACCACTATTTAAATATATTTCATAATAACCCACTCTTCAAATTATCACTATAATCTACATGTAACACACTAGTCTGACACATATAAACACATATAAATACAATACACATAGGATAATAATACACAAAAGAAAGAAATAAGTATGAATTGGTAATGCTTGTCTTATACAAGTAAATATACACATACCTGGTTTACCGATCTCGTATCGAGACCTGTGTACGTTTCCGTTACACAGGTATACTGAATAGCTGATATTTCAATATATCGAAGTATACTGAGCGATTTACTAGCAAATACATATATTGTGGTTGAGCAGTTATGGGTTACTATCCTCTATCTCCTGAACTCCTGAACTGTGAGAGCAACACTGTCACTCGCCAACCCGAAGCCAGAAATACACGCTCAGCACAGAAATAATTTATCCGATGAGCCAAGCAATATTCAATTCTCGAGGTAAACTTAAACAAGAAACCTCTCACGGTAGCCTGTACACAGACCTCCGTAATCCCTTCATAAGGAAGGAAAAGGAGGTCTGTACTATGGATTCGTTAATCGTGTTCTAGGTCACGTGGATAGTTACAGGAATGTTGTAACCAGTCGCTGATTGGCTGGTGCTCTTGACCTTCGAGCTCGGGTTTTCCCGCGGTTTGGAATTGTATTATGACGAATTGCTATTTAGTGCCTGTGCTCGCATTTAAAGTCTGGGAAGAAATTATTTCTCTCTGAATTCCAAATGAAAAGTGAGGTCAACATATATGCAGGAAGTGGCTAGGAATTTTGAAGAAGAGAAGAGCGCTTATAAAGAATTTGCAGGAAACAAACGAAACTCTTCTTCAGATATCGTGTAGTTCTTCAAAAAGAAAAGAGAGTGGCTGTGGGAGATGATCAACCAGAAGCAATATCAATAGCCTCGGCGGTCAGATCAGTCGCTACGAGCGCGACTTCCAGTTAACCCTCTAGCTAACATGGTTCTCAAAGTCACGAGTTCATCCAATCTTCAACTCCCGAAGAAGGGAATTAATATTTTGTCTTGCCGCTAACAATAGGAAATGAACAATCTGAAATCTACAATGTTTATCTCTCGTTTTTCTCGGCCAATGGAAATCGAGATACAGGGCAACCGTCGGGGTGCGTGGAGAGTTTTAACTTTTATGCCAAATTATGCTGGAACACCGTTAACGACAGTGTAGCACAGGTTTTGAGGGGAGACGGACGGCTGTACACAGGCTCAGTCTCACGGCCGAGGTTTTGGTTCGAGAAATTAAAGGTTTCCAACAATTCCCTTTATAGTTCTGTAATTTAATGAGCAGACTGAAGTTTTGGGAATGAGGGTAGAATTAGAGATAACCAACAGGCATTTCAGTTAATAATCTTTAATCCAACAAATACCAAGATGGATTCGTAATGGCTCATCGTGTATAGCAAGAACAGCAGATAAAGTTACATAGAGGCACACAAATTGACATAGCCGCTAGCTCCATCACAGGATGGACAGGATACAACTTATAATATGGTACAAATATAAACATACATTCAGTTTGAGACTTGTATCGTCTATTAGTACTCGGAACCTGCAGTATAACAGAACAGCAGACTAAATTGTAAACGTGTGTTACATGAATAAGTAGTGTTCAAATTAAAAGATCAACTTCTTTAATTTACATACGAGAAAAACAAAAATATTAAATTACATATATACTAGGGGAGCAGAGAATGAAAGTCACCGCGCTACCGGCCACTCCTAAAGACTACTAAATTCAGCTAATAATTCTTCCCTTTGGTTATTACTAAGAGGATTTCAAATGAAAGTGTATTTCATCTTCAATGTCATGTGGCCCGAGTGAAAGCCAGAGGGGCTCTTGTTTAATTTACACGAGTCATGAAATATTAGGTGCACTTCCATTTGTTCATAGTGTCACTTCCTGTATGCAAATCTTGAGTGCACGCAAGAACTGAGCGAGGTGAGTGGCTCTTCTTGAAAATTGAAAATACCGGGCTTCCTGTGGCATACTGACAGTGTCGGGCTACCTATGGTAAATTAAAAAAAAGACTGCAAGCACCACTGTTACAAATGGAGCCGGATCTATGGAGATCAGAATCAGCAGAAGGGAGGCAGTAGAACCTCTGGCACCCAGGGTAATCGGATAGCTATACAATGTTATTTATTGTACCCCATAGAACGACATATTCGGGCTTCCTGTGGTACACTTCTACCACAGGAAGATTGGGACCGACCATGCCGAGAAGTGGGCGAGATTTGTAGAAGTACAACTATATTTGTTCGGTAAGTGCTTTTCTATCATTATTTGACATGTTAGAAGCTGTTATTGGGTGGAATTTAATGGCAACTTCGAAGTTGATCGGTCGTTGTATATGCCTGGCGTCTGGGGCATGGCGTTGGATTGACTTCGGTCATCGAACGTATTAATCGAAAAGAGAACCTTTCTGTGACTGTGAGTTCGCTTATCGGACTAAGTAATCGAACTTTATAGCGAACTCAGTTCGTGGATCGAGCTCGATTACGTTCGAAAATCGAATATGATAGAACAAAATTCGGTAATTGAAAATTTACAACTCGAAAAGCGCGTCCATTTCGCGGATGAACTCGACCTGATCAAGTATCTCTACTCGGCCAGGGGGGTAAGCGACTAGTGGTATTGGTTCCAAATACCTTTCATAAAAATTACTCATATTAAGAGTCGTCAGACAGCTGCAGAAGACCTTGTGACATTCAAATCATATGTCAAAATCTTGCCATATACTTTACACCAGAAAATCCCAAAATATACCATGCAAACACCCACTCAGTATACGGTTAACATCTGCAATGATGGATTCGCCCTTTGTGGCTTATCTATTTATAGATACCCAAAACCCCTGGCTGACCCTGAGAGTTTGAAAATCGACTATTCGATTGTGTTTGATTGCCCAAATATTGATGTTCCATGACCGAACTTAATCTACATGAAGCTCAATCCATGGATTTATTATTTCATTTAGGCCATGCCAATAAAATGTTTCGCTTACCATTGCCTGACCAACCTAATTTTAAAACTCTGAATTTCTAACGGGACCTGAAACAACCATATGGGCTGATCAAAGCCAGGACCCGGCTAATCCACAGATCGAATTGGAATTTAGCATGATGGTTTTTAAGGACGGAGAAAAACCGGAGGACCCTTGGAGCAAGGGCGAGATCCCATTAAACTCAACTGACATATGATGGTGCCACATCTGGGAATTGAACCTGGGCCACAGAGGTGAGAGGCAAAGCATTTATTATAACCACTGTGCCACCCCAGCTCCCAACGAAAAGTTTAAAGGGAACCTCGGCTGAAAAACAATGTTTGCTCTCAAGTGTTTGTTATGGATGCTTAAGTCTGTTTCTGTATTTGTCTCCAGTAAATTGTACACTAGATGTCATTTATGCACCGATTTTCGTGTCGATTAAACTCATTTGAATTTCCTGCGCGCCGCCATCTTGGATATCATGACGTCACAGTGTTGCCCTATTGTCGCATAACAAAAGAGCTATTGTTTTCTGACAATAAGGCAACACTGTGACGTCATAAAATTCAAGATGGCGGAGCGCAGGAAATTCAAATAAGTTTTATCGACAGGAAAATTGTTGCATAAATGACATCTAGTGTACAATTTACTGGAGACAAACACAGAAACAGACTTAGCCATCCATAACAAACACTTGAGAGCAAACATTGTTTTTCAGCCGAGGTTCCCTTTAACATTAAAAAAAAGATTGAAGACCAACCCAAATTTTTGAAATAAAAATAAAAGATTTGAAGAATAGTTTCTTAACTACACCTCTTTTCCGAGCTGTCTACATATTAGTTTCTTTCTTTTCTCATGCTACCCTGCGAGCAGAGCCTTCTTCAACTCCATGAAAAGCAAGAAGGAAAGAAGTTTGTGTTGTGTTGTTTTCATATGGAGCAATTGTGCCAAAGGTTTTTTTCTCATGCCCAGGTTCACTCGGTTACTCAGTTGTGTCACCTTCGTCTGCCATTGTTGCAGTGGGCTCAGGTTTGGTCATCAGCTTAATTGTTTTGCTGTGTGCTGATAAACTAGTTTTAATAACAGGCTTGTCAAGCTCAGAATCTTGGAAAAGTAGTTGAGGATACATTCACTTATGAACATTATTTTTTACACGAGTCTTCAAGGTAACCAGGCTTTACTTGGTTCCAGGCCTCCTTAAACATTGTTATTTTTTCAACCGACCCACCCAGCCATGATCATCACCAGGGCGGTGGTAAACAAAACATTTTATTGGGATGTCCTTAGTAAGTTACCCCTGGTATAATTATGTACCAGTAGTTCATGACCAAGAGTCAAGACAAAAATACACAACAGCTTGTTGAGCAACTAATGTTTTACAAAACAAAACCTATGTAATCCTACTTTTGCCATAATTAAAACACTTTTTGACTTTGGAAATGTTTCTGTAACAACTAATGCAAACCAGTTGCACTATTCATGTGGTAACAAATTAATCTTATTATTATTCATTTGAGTCACAATCTTGATAATGGCTGAGAGTTACATTGTATGTATAAATTCATGATAGTATATAGCATGTATAGGGTTTTATATTTAGGCTGCGTACATGTACATGTATGTATGTGTTGTGGAGCAATTTTGATCACTGGTTCAACTTGTTTTGAACTGGGAAAATTCATTTGAACGATAGCAAATATTTCTTAACACAAATTAGTGCTGTTTGCTACCATAAACATGCATTGTTTACCTGTGAGCACAAGCCACAAATTAGCCCTAAATACTCATTGTTTACCTGTGAGCATATCAGTCTGACCAGTTAGGGTTTTGTATTGGGGTAAGCTGTTGTATTGTGATCAATAGGGGAAACTTTTGTGTTTATCTGTGAGCTGAAGCCACAAATTAGTCCTAAATACTTGTTGTTTACCTGTGTGCTGGTTAGGTTCTTTTTGTGTCTACTGCTTCTATGAAGCCAGTAGACACTATTATGCTGTCATGCTGTTAAGTTAATTAACACTATCCCATCATGCTTTGCAACAGCCTCACAGCCAAGCAGTCCTGGAAACGAGGTCATTCGAACTTGCCTCATTAAGTTTGATTCTTATGATTATTTACAAATACAGCTTTCAAAATGTGTGTCAAACTGCTGGAATGAAAGGTTATGAAAGATTCTTTCAGGTTTTAGGTGCTTTAGGTCAATATTCTTGGCACCAACAGAAGGGCCGGCTTCAAAGACTCATCACAGGTTAGAATTTCACTTGCTCAATCTTCTGGCCCTGCATGATCGTTCTTAAAGATACCGTTACCTTGCACAACATTTTTTTCTGGACTTATCCAAAATCTTAAAACAAAATCGTTTTACTCATGATCAGTATCAATAATTAAGCTTACATACTTTTTTACCTCGTGTCCTTCAAAGCCATTTTAAGTTTTTCTTATAATTTTAATATGCTTTCAAAATTATAATAGACCTGATCGAGTGATTCAGCTTGACTTTTCCCTTGAGTAAAATATATTTTTTTTTGTGTGTATCCCAAAACGAAATGTATCAATTTCTATAATTGAAAAAAGCACAATTCTCTAGAGAACTGTCACCCGGTCTGAAATGGGCATCAAACAGGCAAGCTGAAATATTATTCTGCCGCTGAAATAATATTCTATACCATTCTTAGGCTGCAAGCTCTGCATGTCAACTGAGAAGTAGTGGATAACAGTGTACATACATTTGTACTGAGGCAAAAAATCCATGTTATAGGGGTTAGGTTGTTTGCTCTATTTATTTGTGTGCTCAATATTTTATGGGAGAATTTGTGTAATCCCAGTCAATGAAGGTCCAACCTTTATGACATTACAATTTTTGTACATGTAAATAAATTTTGCATTATGCCATCTATATGTATCTTCTCATACTCATGAGCATCACATTCCTAATAAAAGCATGCAGTAGACACATGCAGCCATTGGGTGCCTCTTTATATATTGGGGTAAGCTGTTGTATTATGATCAATAGGAGAAAAGTTGTGTGTTATTTACCTGTGAGCTCAAGCCACAAATGACCAAGTGATTTTTGGCTTGAGCTCACAGGTAAACAACAAGACTCACTCTGACATCATTTACCTGTGAATTCTAACCAAAAATTAGCCTTAAACATTTTAGGTCATGTACAAAAATCTGCTATAGCTAGTGTGAACACCTACATGTACATTGTAGAACAACAACCTACATGTATCTGCTGCAAAGTGTATCACTTTCATTAGACTGGAGTGGGGCAACATCACTCTGGCTCAAACATTGTGCAGACAAAAGCATTTCATATGTGAACATGAGACCTATCCATGATGGTAATCATGGCAGCACAAAACCTATCCGGTATTGTGTCAATATATATGGCCTTAACCTCTGGAACTTGTTGTTTTCAGAAAACCATTACAGGGAGAGATTTAGGGGGAACCGAGCGGGCTGTGCCCGGCCCCCCCTTTTCTTGGCTCCACACCCCTAGCTAATCACGCCTACATTGTATACAGAGCGAGGTTCGGCTTATGTCACACTTTTATGGCCCCCTCTTTCTGCATTTCCTGGATCTGCCCCTGCATTAATTGGTGTTTCTGATACTGTGTGAGTATTCCAAGTGCTCAGTCATCAGCAGATTTGGCAGTATAACTGCCAAAACGTAAACACTGTGTGACTCACTGTGTGACTCACTGGGTAGACTTCTTTACTTGCTCCTTTTTTACTATCAAAACTCCTCTTTACAGTTCTGGCAATCATGCTTCTACCCCTCTGTCTGAAACTGGATCATTCAAACAGCCCTTTTAGTAGTATTTAGCGCCAGTTTCTTTCGATTTTGTTGACAAATGAACGAGCCTAAACACCAGAAAACTTTTTGTGCCACTTTTGGTTGTTCAAGCAGCCTTTCAATGAAAATGGCTCACCTATAACTTAATTGGCATCAAACCTGTAAGGCATCTTATTTCTTCATTGAGAGGACAACTTTGCTCACACGCAGTTTTTATGATGTTTTTCTTCCTAGCCATTTAACATTCATGATATGACTATTTTTTTTGTAGTTTCTTCCCTTCGATCAGAATGATATGGAAATATTTGCACATTGCGACAACAAGGTACATGTACATTGTACATGTAATTTCTTGGTTCGAAGGTTGATTGACCATCCAAGAGCTGATACAATATTTTCCTCTAGGGTGACATGAGACATGAAGAAGAGCTAAATAAAATTATATTGGGTTCACGATAAAAATAAAGTAAAAAAATTACCTGGCCATCATGGAGTTCAATCCGGTTTGATTCTACCTCCCCAAATTGGGGAGGCGCATGCTGACGTCTGAGTGGTAACATTTTCATTTGGCAGGAAAAATTATTTACCTTGGCAGACATGTTGTGTAGTGCATTGTGTAGTGCATTTGGTTCTGACACTGTACTTGCCTTTCAATTATGGCTTTTAAAGTGTCACTATGAAAATTGTCCGTTACGATTTACCACTTTTTCAGTGTCAATAGGTGTTAGAAATATCTGAAATAGTAAAAAATGTTCCCAAATGGGCAAGTTAAACCACAAACTTTTACCAGTAAAAGTCATACACTTAACACGACAACCACATTGTGCAAAATAGTGTGCATAAAAAAGTAGCCAACCTCGCAAAGATAAATATAACTTTCTTCTTGTTTAGGTGAAGACATTTTGTGTTGTGCAGGTGAGCGTTGAGTGTATGACATCACTTCCACTGAATAACCCTTTGTATAAAGCTGAACAAAGGGAACAGCCTCTAGCAATGAATGGCCTCCAGTTTAGATTCAATATTTGGAGTTCAAAAATTAAGGTTTCCTGTCATCGTATCGAAAAACGATTTTGAACTGGTAATAATAATATATCAACTATACTTTATGAATATGCAAAAACACATTGATATGTTAGAATTTGATCGTAGGCACTTTAAACAAGGATCCACACTATAAAAGGGAATGCTCCTCCCCCTTTCTCTCCCTTTGGGATTCAAATTCAGAACAGTAAATCAAGTAAACAGGCTTTCAGTTTTCTCCTGTTGGAATACTAAATTGCTGCTGCTGAAAATTAAAATAAGCCAAGTAAAGTAAACAGCAGGAAACTTAAGTTGCCCAGTTATACCTGTCAATAGCATTTTAGCCGGGGGGGGGGGGGGGGTACATTTTTGTACTTACATGAAAAATGGGTATGTATGTGAGGCCAAGAGGCTCAAACCCTGCCCCTGTTTGACCCAAAATCCAAAACCCTGATTTTCCCCTTCTTTAAATAAAAACAAATAGGCCCTGTGAGATTAATTGTTTGCCTGTTCCTAACTGCCTAAAAAGTACTGAACCCCAACCCTGTGCAATAAATTGTTTGCCTGTTCCTAACTGCCTAAAAAATACTGAACCCCAACCCTGACTACACCCAAATTAAACTCAAATCCTGACCCCCCTTATCTGCCCAAATCAGGTCAAAACCATGACCCTTAACCTGCCCAAACTGAGCTCAAAACCCTGACCCACCCCCATGGCACATACATAATACGTCACAAACAGGAGTAACCCCCCCCCCCCCCCCCCTGGCATTTTAGAAGCATTTACAAACTCTTTGGTGTTATTTGAGACATTCAAGTGTTTGAATTTTGCACGATTGTGTAGTTCCAGAAAATATCCACCCCCCCCCCACCACAGACAGACAGACAGACAGCGGTTGTTTATTAATTGGCACTTTTACATAAGTGGGAGTCCAATAATAAAAATAGACTGGATACAAAACGGAAAGCTAGCTATCTAAGGCAGTGCCTTTTTTTCTCTTTTGGAAGCAATCATAAATATATTTCGAAATAGTTTTCATTAATTTTCTTGGTGGATTTATAAGTAGCCTAAATTGTTTGTCAGCAGTTAGGTGTTGAAATTGGAGGTTGTTATGTTCTCTCAGATCTTTAATCAATTGTCTTTTTAGGTCAGTGTAAAATCCACAATTGGTGAGAAAATGATTTTCATCTTCTTTTTCAATGGTACAAAAAGGGCACCACCTCTCTTCGGGGGGGATATAAGGGCGAACATGTCTCCCCTTTTCGATCATTAAATTATGATTGCTTATTCTTAACTTAGTTAGTGAGATTCGGTGTTTTATGTTCTTTATTTGTAAGAGATAATCCTCTAGCGCAACCTCTGTTTTGAAGGTACGGAAGGTTCTTAGTTTGTTTAGCTGATTAGAGTTATTTCTATTGTCGTTAAACAAGCTAGAGAGGCATTCTTGTCTTTCAATATCTCTGGCTCTGTTGAGAAATACCTTTGGAAATACCTTGAGTTCAGGATTTGAGTTGCCGAGCAACCAAATTTCACCAAAACCATACGTATATAAAATATTACATATTTTTTTGTGTCCAAGTGTCATTATCATTATAATCTTTTGAGAGCAGCGAGTTATTGTCAAGAGCGAGAAGCCTTACCCACAATTTTATGCTATTAGTTTGGCAATCGGATTTTAAGCTAAACTTCCCGAGCTCGCATCTACATGTACATGCTAAGTTTGAGGCGCTCCTACTAACTCCTAACAGCTGTTTACAAAACTTACTTTGCACTAGTTCTATCGGGTTACGACTGTCTGGTAGAATTTTATCAATTCCCCAGACGTCGCTTCCGTAAAGAAGAATGGGTTTTATTAGTGAGTCAAATAGTTTTAGGGAGATTTCAACGTTAAATCTAAAACTTGCCCCAATTTCTTTTCTTATCTTGTATAAAGCTTTCATAGCAGTTTTTTTCAGTTCTAATGTTTGGCTACAGTAAACGAACCACAGGCACTAAAAGTTAGACCCAGATATCTATAAGTGGTAGAGGTTTCGATATTTTGTCCATTAATGTCAAATATAAATCTGCTCAACTTTTTCCCAGACTTGTTAAAAATGACAGACTTCGTTTTATCTGTGTTGACTTGCATATTGTTGTCTGTACAGCAATCTTGTAATTTGTGTAAACATTTTTGTAGACCTTCTGCAGAAGGGACTGGAAATTCCAGATTTTTTTTTGGGGGGGGGGGGGGGGTCAGAGGGACCACAAAATTACAGAGTTTGTATGGGAGAAAATTGGAAATTCCAGAGGGGGGAGGGGGGGGGGGGGGGTCAAAGAACAAATGCCTTCTGTGAGGGGGTGGGGGTATGGATATTTTCTGGAACTACCCATTACAAAAGTGGGAAATTGCTCAAGCGGAGAATCACATGTTGTATGCAGAGCTTTGAATAGAGAAGTTCACTTGACAAAGGCTGAGTGACAACTGAAGATATGAGCATAATTATACCTGGCAGATATTGATCATTTTATAGTGTGGATCCTTGTAACATGATAGCGAAATTATCAAGACCTCTGTCTCAGCTGATAATTAATAGACTTTGGTCTTGATAATAGAAAAAAAACTATTTGCTTTCATGCTCAACCTTATGAAATAGTTGTTCATTAGTGGTGTATACATACATGTACATTAATTGTACACAATTTGCAGTTGTACACTGTACTTTGACAAATTAGTATTTCCTGACATTGGTTCAAGTGACAAGGAATTTGTGAATGTTTGTTGTCCCTTGTGTGCTTTGAAAGGAGGGGTACTTATGTTCAATAATAACAGATGAATGTGGTCAGTTATGAGAGTTAAGCCCCCTCGGGGAGTCTAGTTTGTAGTCACACATGGGTCTAAACACTAGACCTGCAAATCAGTTTGTCCTAAATATAAATGTTGTCATAGTCTAACACACACTGTTGTTTAAGATAGTTGTAATTATAATATACAGTCATATAACAGATGAATGTGGTCAGTTATGAGAGTTAAGCCCCCTCAGGGAGTCTAGTTTGTATATAATTATGTAGTCACACATGGGTCTAAACCCCAGACCTGCAAATCAGTTTGTCATACATATAACTGTTGTCATAGTCTAACACACACTGTTGTTTAAGATTGCAATAATGTTGAAATTATAATATACATACAGTCATGTAACAGATGAAGGTGGTCAGTTATGAGAGTTAAGCCTCCTCAGGTAACCTAGTAGTTTGTAGATCACACAGGGTCTAATCCCCAGACCTGAAAATCAGTTTGTCCTAAATATAACTGTTGTCATTGTCTAACACACCTTGTTGTTTTAGATAGTTAATTATAATATACACGTAACAGATGAATGTGGTCACTTATAAATGTTATTAATCCCCCTTGGGGAATCTAAATAAGTTTGTAGTTTTCATGGGGTCTAATCTCCAGACCTGGAAATCAATTTGTTCTAAATGTACATGTAACTGTTGCCATAATCTAATATGGCCTGTTTCATGTTGTTTTAGATAGTTAATTATAATAGGCATATACATGTAGCCATGATAATGTCAGGGACGGTACAGCCAGGGGGGCCCCCACCCCCCACACACACTTTTTTTTTTTCCAAAAAATATTTTGCATAGTACATTTAAGTCTTCTCAGTCTAAGACTGTAGAGTTTGGTCATACTGGCTCAATGACAATTTCGCTCTGCCGTCCCTGTAAGTAATGTTTTGTTTTTCTGTATCCCAAGAGGAAATGCATAAATTTGTATCACTTGAAAACAGAGTACCGAATTCTCTGGAGAACTGTCACATGATCTGAATTGGGACAACATAATACTGTCAATTGGCAATTTACCAGCTGGCACTTTACATGTGTGTGATGTCATTGTTAGTTATAAATTATTAGTCACAAGTGTGATTGATTTTAGTGTTATATTAGTTATAAGTTGTTGTTCATTAACCTTTAAAGTTGTATGACCACCTTTAATGTATTTCCATATTTTGTCACAATCGTCCAATCATGTACGAGCATGAGAATGGAAGCTGTATAGTATACAAATACAGAGGATTGACTTGGAAGAAAGTATTTTCGGAAGGGCTGTTCTCATACTAGACTGGATATCGATGATCTGTTCACTGCACCGCGTCTGTTGTCAGTAATCTAATCCCTTCAGTTTAACTAACTCAATCATATTATCTTCTGTCCTTTACATTACAGATTATGGAGATAAAAACTGAGGATTGTAAATGGTATGAATACAAGTGCAAGTTTGGTGAGACTTTGTTCTTCTACAACACTGTTACTGGAGAACGTAGGTGGCCAAACCAGGGTAACTGTTCTGTTGATGTAAGTAGTATTTTTTTGCTAAAGAGTATTGATAATTATTTTACATTATACATGTAATTTATGGAAGCATCCTATAAAGAAAGTGCATGAGTTTGATTGGCTGTTAGGGTTGAGCTCGTCATGCATAATTAATTAATTGCTTTTTAGATCTGCATGCTTGAGCATAAAATATGTGCTGCCAAACCCAGCTAAAATCAGATTGAAGTGCAACTTGTTTTAACCTTTAATTATAAAGTTCACTCCAAGATGCATTTAGGATCAATTGGTAAAATCTAGAGTGCAACATCAACCCTCCCCCCTCAGTCCCAGTTTGGCTAGTGCTGGTTAGTTACATACCACTGAACTTTTAAGGCAAGGGCTCAAGCTTTCCCTATAATGCCATTCAGGAGAATTCTATGGTGATGGCCACGACATTCAAAGTCCTTTTCCGTAGGATTTTGAATGAAAACTGCTCTAATTTTAGACCAATAAGCCACTGTAAGAGGGCTAGAAGACATTATAAAGTCTGATGATGACTGAAAACTACTTGGCTTGCTTTTAGAAAGTGTTTCTGCTTTGACACATATCAAAAAGAATAATTTAAAATTCTGAATTTCTGTTGTTGGTGATCTTTTTACCCTGCTAAACCTACTAGGATGTGTTTTTGTTGCTTTAAGGCCTCAGCTTGTGTCAAAATCACCTTTTGGTTGTAGGATAAAAAGACAAAAAAAAATACTGGGTCTTGTTGTTCGAAGGGTGGATAATGCTAGTTAATCCACTGGAAAAATCCTTATCCAGTGGATATGTAAGTATTAACCAAACTAGCTTATTTTATTGGATAGCGTTATCCACCCTTTGAACAACCGGACCCAGGTTACCTGCTGTCAAATTTATGTCCATTACTCAGCACTCAAATGGAGTTGGGTACAGGAAAATGTGGTTAAGAGAAATGCAGTGTTGAAGGTTGGGTTGATGAAGAAAACCTTCCTTGTAATTTTATTACTTGGGCCAGGCCTTTGACCCGAGTCAAGATTCGCAAGTTTTTTTTTTGTGTGTGTCGCGCTATTTTGGCATCAACCAATCAGCTCCAGGCAATCACGCCATGTTTTTCTCCAACAACCAATCCGAAAGCACTGTGCACGTGAACATGGGATAGACTTCGCAAAACTTTCATTTCAAAATTAATGTTTAAAATTGCCGCTTTTGCATAATTAGAGCTTTTTGCGCTAATCATGTTCAATACACTACATCTCTTTGTTTAGGTTGCGCTAAAGTAGTGTTTCAGAACCAGGAACTTTCTGATAATTCTAAATTTACAATTTAAACTACTGAACCTCATGAGTGTACAGTGTTTTGTTCTTCTATCAAATATGATGAGTAAGAATAAGAACAACACTTTTATTTGCTCTTCAGATTAGTTATAATTAAAGTGAGACTGATAAAAATATGGCATTATAGTCAGCATGAGAAATGTCGAGTCATTTCACATTGATCTCATCCCACCGTTCATTAAACAAGTAGTGAGACAACTACATTGTACGACCTGCATTGTTTCGGGTGCGTTTTGTGCAAGCCAAAACTTTATCAATAATGGTAAACAGACTGAAACATAAAGTAGCACTGATTTATTTTATTTAGCCAAGTTCACTTTAGTTTGGTTCCTAAAGTAACGCAAGAAATGCTACGGACTGCGTTCAATCGCAAGGTCGTTTTATTCGTTTAGACGGTTTTATTGAAGCGGCGTTACGATTATTACGTCTATTTACTGTATAATCAAGTACGTCGCGATAAAAGATCTAATTCAAAAGTTAATGAATAAATAATGTTTCCAACCATTTTGGGCTTCATCAGTTTAGTTTGTTCAATGAGAAAATTGTTTCACGGAGGGAGGGCGAAATCCCTAAAGGGGGCCAAAGAAGGGGGCGAAATCACCAGGGATCTCGCCCGCACCCTCCCCCCCCCCCGTATTTAATAAAGCTGATGATGATGAAGTGAAAGCGTTGACAGACTTCTAAACGTGCAAGCTTTTAGCCTAAATCAGAACTCAATATATGACAAGGACATCGCTATTGAATCAATCACACCGACACCAGAAAAAAAGCAACATTCATTTTTCATGAAGTTTACTCACATCTCGCCCTTGTTAGGACAGGAGGAACAGCAAGACAACCGAACGAGAGGCTGATCTATGCGATGTTTTGCAAGACGTGGACCGTGATGTAATATGAGATTTAACTCGATGCGGTTGGCCTGATCGGAAATATCGGACCTACGACACGTATACGGTGGGATCAAATTTCCTCACGCCTAAATACCATTCACTGAACACTACATAAAATCCTTCTAAACGAGATTTCTGTTTTTGCGTTTCTTTACTTTCAAATATTTGCCAGTTTTACATAAAATATATGAATTTGCGATCTTCAGAGTACAAACAAACACAGTGACAGTCTCCATTTTGGTCTCCATTTCCCCCCGTTAGACCGACTGAAGCTGATATCTCTGCCAGTGGCTCCAAAAAGTAAGAATGATAGAAATGGAGTGATTTCACCCACTGACACGGTACTCGAAGAATCAACTTTAATTCAATAATGACATTACCTACCTGATGTTTGCAGCGCTGGGCCAGACTAAAATACTCTAGACTCTGTGACTCTTCAAATCTGAAAGGATTAGCTGGACGGATCATCGCCTGCATGTGCCTGTAACAACGTTAACATCCAATCAAAGCGGTTGTTATAGGAAGTGTGGCTGGTTCTCTTGAATCGTGCTACTCGTAAATTTCACCTGTGTTTTCCAAGAGTTTTCTCCAATTCACTCAATTCCAACAGGACCTGCTGCTTACAACGACAATTACACACACTGACAATGCCAAATCATAATATTTCCAATGATCCTCAACCTGTGTTAAATTAAAATAATTATATGGGTGGCCACTTTTGGTATAGCTGTCCTATCTACTAAATTACAAACGGTTACGGTTACAAACGGTTACAAACGCTGGTTCTAGTAATTTTGAAAACACTGCTGGATTGTTTTCCAGAAATTAGAGTAATTCTACCTTAACCTGAAATTAACTAAAAGAAAATAGCTTGAAATCAAAATGAGGATCCAATACTTTCATTTTCAACAAACGATTATAGAAATATATTCACTCTTTAGCACTTGTTGGCGCGGATATGCAAGGTCCTATGTGAGGTAAAATAGTGGAAGGATTAGACGATAATAACATATCACCTCTTCGAGTTGTTTCTCTTCAGGCTCCTCAGAATCACTAGGGGCTGTCGCAGGAACATCTTTATAGGCGAATCCTTGTTTACGATTTTACCTCATTAGCATACATCAAACTTCAAGCGACATAGATACAAACAAACAGAGTGCACAAATCGAAAGCGCTTGTCAACACTTGATAATCACCGAAAATTTGAGTGTGATATGATAAATATATTTTGAGGAATGAGCGTTTAAAAATCTCTAAATTTACAAATAATGTATGGCTGTCAGCAACTCTTGCCCCCAGCCGATTTTACAGTTTTGAAAAGTGAATTTCTCCGTAAATATTTAACATATTTATCTCACATTTTCGGTAATGACTAAGTTTAAAATTATCTTTCAACTGATGTAGGTTGTTTGTTAGTAGCTTGAAGTTTAATTTATGCTAATGAGGCAAAAATGTAAACAATGACGTCAGCAAGGATTCGCCTATTGGCAATGTCACACAACTAAAGAGTGATGATACATGTAGTAAAAAAGCAAAAAAAAAAAAAAGTACGCTAGCACACTTAAGAAGCGAATGAATCGATTGACGATTAACGGAAAGCTATCTTACCTTTAATCTTCTCAGCGTCACGGCTACCGGAACATTAAATACAATAATATCTAGTGGAAGAACGGAACAAAAGAGTAGAGAAATCCGAAAAAAAAAGTCGAAGATACCTACAAAATTTCAACCGATTCATGAGTGAATTTGTTCAGTGCCAGAGAGCATCGAGCTGGAATTCAAATATTGGCGCTCAAATTGTTGACACATGCGCAACTATTTCCAAGAATGGAACTTTCCTCCCTTTTAGTTAGGGCAATTGCTCTCAAATCCCTAACCATTAGGGTTTTTTCCCAAATGATACTGAATGCATCATTGTCATGACATTGTCATTATTGACAGACGGTTCGGCGGAAAATACCGTGCTTTCAACTTATCACTTAGCACTTTGTTTATCTCACTCTCAGTGCTGTATCGTATCACCGCTTATCAAGTCAATATCAAATGCAGCGAGACGCGACTTATCTGATATACGCTTATCAAGTCAATATCAAATGCAGCGAGACGCGACTTATCTGACCTGTTTCAGATTGCAGTTATCCGCCAGTTTCTGAATATAAATCATGAGCTGGCCACCGTCGTGATGAATCATGCACACAAATTGTTGTATAATCTTAGCCTGTACAATGTAAGTATGTTCTTCCTCATGAGTGATCGATATCTCCCATAATGTCATGACGTAATTCCTGACAGAATCAAAATTGCGAATAAAGTGGGTCAAAGGGCATTCTCGTTCCCAGTGCCTCCTCGACTAACTGAAAAATCAGAGGCTCTGGTAAGACACGAAACCGGATGTCCTAGATTCTAGGACATTGAAACTGCGCATGCTCTTAGAACTCATTTCCGATTTGCTAACTAAAGCAATGGACATTGAATGGACATTCTAGGACATTGAAACTGCGCATGCTCTTAGAACTCATTTCCGATTTGCTAACTAAAGCAATGGCGGACCTCATGGAAGCTATCCAGTTCGCCCTTGCAAAGCTTAAGGTCTCGATAAAGGTTCGACGTGTCATTTCGGAAAAACGCTCTTGCAACGTCGGAATTAAAGCCACATAGACGTACTATATACCGTTTTAAAGGTCTTGAATTGAAGAAAGTACATATTTAATCCGTTTTGAACAAATGTTAAAAGCGTAGATGTTGTATATATTTCTACGCGAAATGACTCTGTCCGCCAGAAGGAGTTCAGCCCTTCAGGCTTTAAAAAAAATAATTCTTAATTAGCCCTTTCGAATCCCAAATAAATTGACTCAAATACTGTGTCGGGCATTTTTGATATATTGCGTATTACAGATTTTATCCCTTTTCAAAGTTGAAAAAGTAGTTTTTCATCCCATTTTGATACAACCCAGGTCATAAAACCTGAACAAAAAATAATTTCAAAATTCCCCGACACAGTATTTGAGAAACGGCTGTTTTCCACGACTAGTGAAAAACTTAGGAAAATTGGACAAAACGCTAAAAGGCTGGACTTCAACAAAGTTCTGTTTTTGGCCGAAAAAAAGAGCCGAGAAACAACCCGATAAAAGGTTTTCGATTCATTTCACGGTAGACTAAGAGTCCCGCCTCCAAGGGTAATCTCATTAACATTAGCCAATCAGAGCGATTCATGTTGTGTTCAGTCTCGTTCGATTACAAAGTTCCGACGAACCGCAGAACAGAGAAAGCTAATACAGTTCATCGATGCTCGATACTTCTACAGAAACTAGTTAGCTATAGTGTCGATTCCAGCTTAATATAAAGAAGAAACACTCTTTTAGGAGTACAGAAAAATGGCACCACAGTAAGCAAACAATTAATATCATGCAGGGAAAACCACTGCAGCGCAGCTCGATCCACACCATGTACACGGTAGGCTGTTTACGTCAACCTAAAATGTTTTATCGCGCTGAAACAAAACCGGCAAACCTTAGCTTCCTGCATTGGATTCTCTTTAAATTTTTGGCCGATTCAAAAACTTTATTGCTTCATTCTTTGTGGACTTTCAGTCTTCGATTATTCTAACTTCTTGGAACTTGAGTATAATCCCTCCAGCCATTTGTTTGTCCTAAGAACTTTACACCCGCTTCCAAATTTACTCACAAACTAAATTATTACAAACTAAATTGTGCTGTGTTTTTTCTTCTTATTCTTTTTTTAATACGGCACCAAGAAAGATCTACTTTTACACTTTTGGGCATTGCATTATAAATGTAGGAAATCTTCACGAACGAAAAGTAGCGCAGAAAATCACAGGATCAGCGAGAATGAAATAACATGCCCAGTGAATGACAGCAGCTGTCAATCATTTTTCGCGCCTTTTTTAGCGGGAAATCAGAAAGTCGCATTTTCAAGGCTTTAAATTATTTTTTTGAGTTTGAGTTTTTTTGTGATGCTAGATTAGGGCTTTTAGATTTAGAATTTGCGAAAAAACGCATTTTCAAAACTTTTTAATTTTGAACCTTTATCGAGACCTTAAAATACAGTTTTCTTTAAAAACTAAACACTTGGAAGCTATTCGGGTAATTAGTATCGATAAGAAGGACTGTTTCTGTGTCCTTCCCAAAGTTTACCGTTTGAGTTTAATGCTCTTCAAGGTTCATCCAACTCAATCGTGGTCGTCATATCTCCTCTCAACGCAATTATCGAGGAGTGCACAGAACATGCTGATTTTCAGCTGCTGGATTAGACTGCAGGGCTGATGGTCGAGGAAGAATAGCCCTATGTATCTGTTGTAGGTTAGCAAGGGCTATAGCGCTCAGTGCACTCGGCGCGGAATGTGTTTTGATGGTGGATTACTAGGAGAGCTATAATTTTGCTTTCGACCTCGTTTTAGCCTGGAATTTTGGATCGCCGCGGTTTGATGTTCATGCGATTGCTGAACCATCTCACGGAATTTTTCGGCAGTTTCAAGAGAGCGTTTGCACGGACAGCATATTTTTGTAGGGTAGGATTCTTCCCAGAAAATGAACGGATGGCTTAGATAAGAACCCAAACTTTTCCTTAGGTCGCTGTTTAAAATCACTGGGTGATTCGTATCCGATATTACGGCGTTGCAGCAAATACATGTATTTCGATCGAAAAGCTTTTCTGCTGACTTTTTTGGCGTAACATCCGCCATTATTGGGTTATAGTCGATCGAAGGGAGATTTTAATTACCTTTCGGCTTTTGCCACCATACATTACATATATGAATGTTTATTAATTAATTAATTAATATGTTTAATCATGTTCTTTTAAAAGGCACATCACTTCATTCTTTATTATTTTCACATATGAATGTTTATTCTTTTGATTATTTTACTTTTATTGAAAGAACACCTCAAAAATGCCTTATTTTACTTGTTATGTTTACAACGGGAGTGATTTATCCACTAAGTGAACCGGAAGAAAAGCGCTGTGCGCAGCACCTGTTCAATTGTTTCTTCATCGCGCAGCCGATTTGGCTAGCCAATCAAATTAGAGCCTGTTTCGTGTCTTACCAGAGCCTCTGATTTTTCAGTTAGTTGAGGAGGCACTGGGAACGAGAATGGGTCAAAGGGTTATTTGGACTCTGAGACAACTGAACTTTTATATAATGGCACACGATAGCATGTATAAAACTATCTTGTGGACCCTTAGGCCACATGAAGAGTATTCAGTTTTTCTAGAAATAAACGGCGAGAACTGCCATCTGGGGCCGATTCAAGATTTATCAGTACCAAAAGACTCAGAATATGAAGATGAGCATGTTGTGGTAAGTTAGCTTTTCTTTTTTATTGTATAACTTTGATCACTGAATAACTTCGAGAATTCATCGGTTATATTAGTTAAAATTATTAACAGAAAATAATTACGGAAAGATTTTTTATCTTCCACTAAGAAAAAACCGTTAGCGGATCATTTACGCACTGTTTAATAAACGAGTGGCAGTATTCTATCAGCTTAAATAATCCAGAGGAAACTCGTGCGCCGTCGGCTGAAAGCCGTGTTTATGCTGCCATCTCGCTGTGGTTAGTTGGCACGCGATTGTGAATCAAATCAAAATGGCACACAACAAGGAAGAATGACCAAACTTTAACTTTCAATGTGTTTTTCATGAAGAGTTTTTAAAACTGTGCAAGGCAAATGAATGAATTGAAGAAGTTGCATTATTTTATTCCCTCACTGTTTTACAGATTTGGTGTCCGAATGACTCGAACAAAGAGATGATGTTCAAACTTAATTACCTTGATGTTAGAAGTACGATTGTTAAGGGTGTTTCTCTTCGTGACCTTAGCAACTCAAGGGATTTTGTAAATGGTGTCCATTCAAAGTATACCATCGGAAGAACCAGTGATGCAATTACCCGCAGTCTTCGTCAATTAGGGGAGTACAATGCGGTGGATATTGGTTGCACTGGACAAAGCAATAGCGAAAACGAAAACTTCTCAAACAGGAATTCAAGTAAGTTATAGGCTACTGGACGGGAAGCATTGTCGTTAGTATGCGTTACAAATGTACTGGTTTCTCATAACAGGTGTTACTTTTTTGAACTAGGTGAATTCGATTCCGTCTTTTCAATCATGAATGACGGTTATGCAATACAATATATACAATGTACATGCATGTAGCTTTATTGGCACCTTGAGACAAAAGTACATCAGTGTACATCCAATAAGCGTGAGCGGAGAAAAAATGAAATAAAAGAAATACATAATAGGCTAATATATAAATCCATAACTTTTTATAAATGCTGCTTAACTTTATAATATTCTCATCTTTCATTGAGATCACATAGTAAATAGGCAGAGAAGAAAGATCGAACGAAGAGAAGGAAGGATTTTCACCGTATAATTTGTTGAAGAATAAAATCCGAGCTTGTGCTATACTGTGATTTCCACACTTGAGAAGATAGTGGAATTTATCACCAACATCATCCGAATCACAAACCGTACAAATCCTTTTATCTCTTGGTATGCGCAAATAACGACCACACTCAATTGGAAAATGATGAGCCGATAATCTCAATTTGGTCACAGCTCTACAGGTTTCAAAATCATGCACTTTATTCAAATAACTCTCAAAAACGTAGCAGCTTTTAACTCTGCATGTAGTTCCAATTTTGTGTTTTTATGACCATGGGTTATTTCATCTCTCTCTTCATTACATCTATCCTTATATATTTGTTTCATTTTTCCGGTAATCCTCTTACATATTGATTTCAAATCTAAATTTGGTAGAATGACAAGATTGTTGTTTAATTTGAAAGCACATCATTTCAGTAAGTATGAAACAAGACTAAACCAAGACCAACCTCCCTTCTTGCTCAAATCACGAGAGACTTTTAGGGCGCCCGTCAGGAAAGGGTTATCGTTATGTTCAAACAAGTGAAAAAAGTATTTGAGTAATACATCGTAAATAGAGACGTGCATGGGCAATACTCCGATCTCAGACCTTACAGCTTAATTAGTTGTCTAACAATTAACTCCTAAGTAACATTTTATACATTTTTAGATTAAGCTTCGTTATGAGACACCGATCGAAGGGCATGTAGTGCCAGAGACACTGGATACCGATGACCATAATGAGGGAGCTTCCCCAGAAGCTTTGCCTTCACTGTCATTTACCAGTCAGTTCAGCCCTCCATTGACATCAACACCGCCAACGAAGGCACTGAGTGCAGAGTCGGACGAGTCATATCAAGGTAGCAAAGTACAATACATTACTGAATAAGCGCCGGTTCACCAATAAATGCTGGGTCCGGCAGGCTGATTTAAAAAAACGTTGGGGTGTTTATTCAATTCCCCGGTGTTTATTCCGTTGAGATTCGCTTTTCTTCAATACCCGGTCTTATTGAACCCTGATTTCCTGTATCAATTAATATACCATTTACATGTACCGCGGTATTCCCAGTAAGGCTTCCTTTCAAATCTGAAGCTGTGCAATGTTATCATTCTTCACGGTTAATCTTAACATAAGCCGTTACGTTTGACAGTTAAAGGACAAAGAGAAAGCAAAGTTACGACGAAGAGAAGCAAGGGTCGGCCATTATACGGGCCAAAGCTTGGTGGTGCTCTGTTTGAGTCCCATCAGTCCATCGGCAAGACATTTGGGAACGATTTTCCAAAATTTGGCGAATTTGGTTGGCCACCTCCATTCAGAGCGACCGTATCAACCATGAGGGATTTTGTACAGCAACAATGTGGGCTAGCAGATCGATGGACCAACAGCGTTTTCAGTTTCCAGAAGGCCTACTTTAACCGTGTGTTTGGCCTTCAAGGCACAGGGGTAAGTAAATGTGAATTCGGTGTCAATGAGTTGTATGAAACTCGTGATAACCATTCTCTCTATGTGCGGCATATCCATTTTGATACTTAACAGGTACTTTTGACTAATATTGTGAGTGTTTCGGGGGTGGAGCGGAATAATTTGACTTCACATACAGTATGTATTATTCCTTTTTTCGCCATTTATCATAATTACGAATTTATAGATTTGGCCCAATATTCATTATTATTAGTCTCGCGATTTAACAAGCCTTTTATGTTCATTATTCCCTAGTAAGTTTAAACCTTCAATATATATTATTTATTTTCTATATCAACCCATTATTCCGCTTCCGTGCACGAGAGTGTTATAAATCCTAGTTTCTTCCCATCTAGACCGCAAGCGGCAACATCTACCTATTCTATAAAGTCTCTGAGCTCTCCGATCGGTGTTGGAAGTTAGCCAATCAGATCATGGATAAAATTGAGGCAGGAGGACTGAAACAGAAAAAGCGGAAGAGAAGTCTACCTCAGAATATCGTTGTACAAACATCTTTTCGCTGTCTTACTGGACTTTGTCCCATAAAACATGAGATGGAAATGTTCGATATTTTGCGCAAATATGTGAATGGAGACTTTGTTATTGAGAGTGGAGCTACAAAGAAGGCAAAGAAGTCCAAAGAATCTACCGCAGACCACTCAGATAGTGTAAGTACACAACAATAGCAACTGGTAGCTTAAATGTTTACAGAACTCAGCGAGCCCACTGTCTGCAATCTCAACCAGATTGGCTACGCATGCAAGCATTGTTTATCGATCGATATAGACGGCATCTAATATTTCGAATATAATTTTGGGAGTTGATGGGGAGTTACCAATTAACCATTTAATTGTTCTGTATAAGTTTATATTATATAAGGCAAGAAAAACTAGGAAAACACCTACATTAAATTTATTCAAAAATTATTTAGTTTATTTGGAGAAAATAGAGTTCAAAATTGCCCAATCGAAAGGTTGCCTTATGAACCATTATAGGAAATGGGAGAAATTATTGAAAGCATTAAAAGCAAATAAGAAAGGAGAGGTTGCACAGCACTGAGTAGTATAATACAGGTAGTGTAAGTCTAATATATTGATGTGTTATATTTTTTTTGTAGGGGTGTGTGTGGTATGTGTGAGTGTTAGATATATGTCTTGTAAAACTTATTGTGAATATATTGAAAAATGCTAATAAAAAATGTTATAAAAAAATAAAATAAAAAAAGACGGCAGTTTCGAGAAATGCATGAGTACGCGCAAACAACTTTAACATCACCCAGAAAGTTGGCCATTTTCTAAAGTTGTTCACGTGTATTCTCGAAATTAACCGATACTAAGCTAAGTTGGAAAGAACAGTAGCTTTGTTAAACTAACACAATTATACTTGCATGCTTGTGCTGTTGGTTTCTATGAACTTTGAGAGTTGTCTCGTGGCTGCATCCCCCCGTCAAGTAGGGACCTTACGAAACCAGGACGGCAACGTCTAGGACGACGGCATCAAACAATTACAAAATACAATAACTGCAGTCGCCTACATTTTAACCATTCTCTGCAAAAGTACAACGTGAAAACGTTAAATTTCACATTATAAACGAACGCGAACGCAAGAACTCAAAGTAAAATACTCCGTTTTTCTTTCGGCATGAACATTCTGACTCTATGTTCATCATATTTTCGAAAGTGCGGATGTGAAAAGCGATAACAGGTGCATAAAGGAAACGATAAACACTTAATTTCGCGAGAAAACACTTTTTACGTCCCGACGTTACAGCCGTTTCCGTCCTTGGTGCGTAAAGTTCCTACTCAGTATCAGCACAATGAACCTTGAACTTGTAGGCTAGCAGCACCAAGTATCTTGCTAAGTTGAATTTTTATGAAATATTCGAGGATTAGCAAACACCATACACGACTTTCGTAATGGCCGCCTCCTAATTTGCATAATTTGGAAGATAATTATGTAGGGCAAAACCAATGCTACTACATGAAAGATCACATTAAAACTAGTAATTGTTTTGAGTTTTAGAGGAATGTGGAAAATTGCTGTTGAGCTATGAGCATTTGTAATTCAGAAAAATATGAAAGCGAGGCTATAAAGGCCTCCGTCGTTTTTCTCATACAAATCTCTCTAATTTAAACTGGCTGTAACTTCATTGCTTTATAAGCTACAGCACTCAACTTTCATAAGTTCACTAATGTCAACATGCTCTTTCACATGGCAATGTTTATATTTTCTATACATGTGGATAAACTACCGAAACGGGAAATCACATATGCAAATTAGGAGGCGGCCATTATGAAAGTCGTGTATTGCAGATCTCACCAGACAGGTAGAAAACACGAGGAAAGAGAAACATGCAGATGTAAGGTGCTTTCCATTTACGCGAACCGACTGATCTGATCTGCCGGTTCTTAAAGTGTCCATGAACCTTATTTTTTTATTTTAGATATTAATTCTAAATCAGGTGAATAGTACAATGGTAAAATATATGTTGCTTTGAATGCTGTGCCGCTGAGTTAAAGAGGTTTTAATATCCAAAATGCTAATTACATGACGTCAGGGGAGGTATTTGCAATCATTTCTTAGTGGTTGTGAATGGGCGTTTCTGCTGATATAGGAAAACAAATTTCTAACATCATTTTATTTCAACCATGGGTATAACACTGATAATTTGAAAAATTTGTTTAATTGTAACAACCTTTTTTGTATAATAATTGTGCCTCTCTTGACGTCATGTAATTAGCATTTAGGAAATTAAAATCTCGATAAGTCATTGGCACAGCATTCAAACCAGTATATATTGTACCATTCTACTATTCACTTGCCGTTCTTATCTGTTTCCGTTTCCTTTTTAAACGAAAATATATATTCGAAACAGATTGAAAGTTATTTATTTTTAACGTAGGAAAACAAGGAGCTGAGAAATGAGATGGCAAGACTGAAAAACGATTTCTACCGCAGTAAAGAGGTATGTCGCATATGAAATGACACAATGAGTTATCTCGAAACTGAATTGGTTTATCTTAAACTTTTATTATACTCTTAGATGTTTCAAGAATAGCGATGTTTCGTGTTGATAAACATTGCAATTGTTATGCTAATGTGCCAACCATGATTTGTAAAGCCTGCTTTGTGTTTGGAACCAATGGATCTCTGGTTGGCACATTAATGACAATAGATGACGACACACGAAACATCGCTATAGCAAATTAATGTACCACTGGCGGATCAATAATGGCGTCCACCCTCAAAACAGGGACAATGCTTAAAGTGCCTATAAGCCCTAGCCATAAATCATTTATATGGGCGCAGTAAAGTGTTTTAAATCTTGTTCAACCATTTTTGGGCGATTTATAGTCGTAGTATTGCTATAAAATGCATTACAAATCCTTGAAATGACGTCATTTAATGGACGTTATGCAAATGAGTTGAAAATGAATTGGGTTATAACATTGAAATTCTTCATTTATACAGTTGTTTTGCAGGCGTCAGATATTTGACACTTACAATATTAGCAACTGATTTTTTAATATGTGGAGCAGACATAACACAGAGCAAAGGGAACTACATGTATATATAAGTTATCCCTTAAATGACGTCATTGAAATTTGATTCATTGGCAGACTCCAATTATTATTTTTCCTTTGTCGATCATTTTGTTTTCCAGTTTGACTTTGAAATCAAAGATGACTGGCTAGGGCTTATAGGAACTTTAAACGCCACTATAGTAGAGATCTCGGTCCTGCTCATGCAGGCCTCGTTTTTCTTCAATTTAAAGCGAGGCAATCCTTTGTTATTTGCTAGGCTATATAAAACAAAGGACTGCCTCGCTTTGAATCCAAGATGGCTACCAGATGAAAAGAGTGACTAGCTCACCAGCCCCTTCCCTTTGATCCCCGGACGCGGCGCCATATGTGAGTTGAGTTTGTTGGTATCTCGCCCTTGCTCCGAGGGTTTTTCTCCGGGTTGTCCGGTTTTCCTCACTCCGCAATAGCCAACCTAAATTCCAATTCGATATTGGAGTTCGTCGGAATACTTAAATATAAGCCTCTGTCTTGGGAGACCCTGTAACAGCTTCCTGTATCTCCGATGTAAAATAAACCTTTTTTATTACATAGAACGTGTAACTGACAAGAACTGAGTGCTCAGAGTGCTATTATGTGAATTTCTATTTTGTACAGAAATTACTAACAATGGAAAAAGAAACATCGGTTTTGAAGAAGGAGAACGACATAATATTAATGGTATGCTAATGCTCATATACTTTGAACAGATATACGTGTATGATTACTTTTGTTTTTCTTTCATTTTTATTATAATTGTTGCTGTTGTTGTTGTTATGCAATCCAGCTACTTAATAATTTAATTGCAAATTAATTACGAGTGCGAAAATGATCAAACAACTTTGACGTTTTATTTTCAATGATTTGTTTAAAGGCCCTAGACGTAGAAAGGGGGAACAATAAATATCTTACATCACTGGTTGCCGAGAAAGACGAGGTAATAACTCTTGATTTTATTTCTTGCTGCGAAAAAATATGCTGAATTAGTGTCATATTAAAATAACGGAGATTACTTTTTCTTATTTAGGAGAACGCACGTCTGCGTCAAATGTTAGATACGACAAAAGAAGAACTCGCCAAGGTGGGACTTTCTGAGCGATTAAACTCACTTCAGTAAACACTTAATTGGCCGGTAACAAAACGAGCAGGGGACTGGGACCGAGTTTATCAGAATTACTCTAATTCTAAAATGAAGTTCATCACATGATAGAGCATGTTGAAATTAGCATGTGTGCCAAGTTTGACGTGATACAAGTGAATCTTGACTGAATTATAAGCAATTGAAATTTCTTTGTCCCTCCAAAATTTTACAATGAATGTATGGTTTGGAGGGACAACGTTAAAAAATAAGAGAGTTTGTATGGGAAAATTGACATATTTGATGCCCTCTAGCATCGTCAATATTGAGCCAAAGTTCACCAAACTTTCTAGACAAGCTAAGTTTGATCTGTTCTTTTGGAAAATAATGCTCACTTTGACTAGTTGTTAATTGAATTAGTTTTACTGACTCGGTTCCAGTCCCCCGCTCGTTTTGTTACCGGCTAATTAAAGAGAATAAATCATATTTTTATTTGCATGTATTTTTATCGAGCATAAAACAGAAAATAATGCAGTGAGATCGTCAGCCTCTACGACTGGTTGGAAAACAACGGATCGTATTAGAATATAATTCAATTACTTACAATATATATACCCCTGCCAGTATAGGTTACTTATAAGATTTTGTGTTTCTTAAAGATCACTACTGCCCAAAGACATGTAAATGAGCTGACGAATGTTCATACTCATACTCAAGAGCAGCAGACCATCGAGGTTTTGGTAAGCTGTTACTGTTTAATCAAGATGTTATTTAGTAACTGCTTTGCAGTGGATTCAAATGATGCTTTGATAAAACTAATAAATGGTGTCTCAAAATATACATGCATGTATCCAAATGAGGTTTTGGCCAACCCTGGTAAATTTGTTTCTCCAAAGGAGCAGCAATTGGACGCGGAATCTGGAGAGAAAACTGATTCCAGCATTGAAGAAAAGGCGAGATCCTCTAGAAAGCCACCAAAAGTAAGTGTCATTTTAAATGCACACCTTATTGAGGGCCATTTATACGAGAGCAAGTTAGCGTTGAACGATTCGCGACTAATTCGAGCTGCGGTTTAAGGAAGCCCTCGTATAAATAGCACATTTTTGTGAACTTTGCGGCTTAGGTAAGCAGTTCATAACACAAAAGACAAAAAGGCCACTTCAGAGAAGCAAGTACAAAACCGTTTAAGGTAGTGAAAAATGACTATCGGAAGTGTTTGATTGTGTAGCTTTTCCATGGAGACGTTTTTTTTTATTTCAACATATTTAATATGCGGAGTGGTGTTGACAGATGGATGGCAAGAAAAAATAAAACTCACGCTTTTGAAATCGATTAGATTCTTTAATAAACATTCGACAAAATAGACAATATCAGCATGTTCATCCGCTGAAAGTTGTGAAGATTCAAACAAGAAAAGCTTTATTATCTATAACTCAGACATTACCGGCCATCTGTCAGATTTCATGTCAGTCTTTCTTTTTCCACCTCTTTCTTCGAAAGAATTCTGCTTGAGCTCAGTGTTGGATCACATAAAACAAATGAATATATCTCTCTACCTTTTTTTTAATACAATATTTGAAGCTATTACTCCAAAAGCAATGATGCTGATCTAGGGATCTTTATCTCTCTACTTTTTGGTCAGTTTTGAAAGAAACTACATACTCAACCTAACCATTTCTTGGATACTGATTTTTTCCTCGTCTTTCTCGTTTTTTTAGGATTTTGACGAATGAAAAGAACAACTGGGTGGCTGTCATGTATCAGAAAGGCAATTGGTACATTGGGCGGGTGGAAGACAAGGCCATCGCCGATGACAATCAGACAGACAATCTCTTCAGGTGTCCACAAAGTGATGACCTCCAGGAAGTCTCAACTAAATTAATTTTTAATCCAAACGTAGAGGTTTTACCGCGCACTAGACATTGTGAAACTGTGCTTAAAGAGGGTGAATATATTATTTAAAGTACATGGAATATATGTAATAACTAGATAAACTTGTCCTGGTGACTGTTTTTTTTTGGGGGGGGGGGGGGTGGGGGGAGGGGGGAGAGTTACGATTGTGACGTTTCTCTGTGGTACAAATTGATAGTCAGCATGTTCAAAAAACTATTTGACCAGTATGTCAGAGCAAACGATATCCTGAAAAGTTATCGTTATTAAATGAACGTGTTCTCTCAATATATGTTTCGTTCATTTCGGAAACTGAACGGTCCAGAATACTGTTTTACGATTTTATACTTTGCGACTGACATAATACGATTATTTTCGTTCACTATCTTTACTTAATATTACTGCAGTGACATTGGATTATATTGAAAAAACACTTTACGTTAACGTCATCAAGGTTGAGTAAAAAGAGTATATACCGTAGAATCCCGGTTATAAGCCCTCCCGGTTATAAGCCAAAACCAAAACCACCCAAAACCACCCAAAACCCTTGTTGTATAAGCCCAGGGCTTATAACCGGGATTCTACGGTATTATATGAGTCGATCTGTGTCTGGCCGGCCTTCTCAAGCAGACCCCCTCGGCGACTACGTGAAACGGAAGTTAAACGTGAAACGGAACTTCGTGAAACGGAAGTCGCCGCGGTGTCTGCTTTAGGAGGCTAATCTATGTCTGGTTCAAAATCGGTAAACAAAAGTGACATTTCTATGGGGGTAGGGGGTCGGGTTCTCAAAGAAACGTCACCAGGACCGGTTTCTCGTTTCACAAACTTTTCTCGGGGTGTCTCAAAAACTGAAATCTCAACCTCAGACCTCGACCCTTCGAGTTCGAAGAATACGTTCTTTCTCAAATATTCTTACTATCGTGTGTTTTCAATTATGTTGCCCAATAGACCCTTTCATCTTGCCTGTTTGTTGCCCCGTTTCAGACCACGTGATAGTTCTCCAGAGGGTTCAGTGCTTTGTTTTCCTATTATAGAAATTGGTATATTTCCTCTTGGGATACAGAAAGACAAAAAAGCATTTCTCAAGGAAAAGTCACGTGGTCTGAAATGGGACAACAAACAGACAAGCTGAAAGGGTCTATAGACGTTTTGCACCACCACGTGATGGCAGCCATGTTGGTGGCAGGAACAATGAGATTTGTTCAATCATGCGAAAAATTAAATCTCAAAGGATTAACATTCTATTGTTCCTGCCACCAACACGGCTGCCATCACGTGATGGTGCAAAACCTCTATTCGATCTGAGCAATGCTTTACCTGGCGGTGACGTTTTCAAGGTCACTAAGGGCTAGTGTGGAAAATGTGGAAAAAGGAAAACTAAATCACCTGTGCTATAAAGTTTTTTGATCACCTTTTGGAAGATTATAAGCCATCCAAACAGAGCACTAAATCGGAATGAATAACCATTTCGCAGTAATATTCTAAACATCCTCCTAAAAAGGGTTAAGGGGACAATTTGTCCCCGTAAACTTCATTCTTTCAGTCCTTGATAATTGATATATATTGAGTTTCGAGTTTTTAACACGTGTCTCGAAAACCTTGAATAAATTCTGCTCTTAATTTGGCCAATTATGCTTTCCGGAATTTCTCAGTTGTAAAAATTGTTTGTTGTGCTCTTAATTTTGCTCGATTCGGGTCAAATGGTATGCTCGATTATGCTGGTAGATTTGTAATTTCATTTGTAGCCTGCAAAAACAGCCGTCTCTATTCGAAAGCCAAATTCTAGCCCCGTCTAGTTGGCCCTCGACTGATAAGAGGTGACTGCTTTCGCAGGCTATTTGATTTGCCCCAATGGGCCTTTGTAGGAAACAGTCGCGTGCTTATGTATCACCAATAACGAATGAATTGCGCTCTTGATCCCAAAGGAAAGGCTTTACTGGATGGCAAACACTTTAGGTAATGGTCCAGATAAGAACTGTAGTGTCTACGGCAAGGAATGTTAAAAGTGTTCATTTTCTATTATTCTTTCTCGTAATTTCATTGGTTGATACTAATAAATTCAATAGAAACCCATCGAAATAACGCATTTTCATTCGATATTTTTGTGTGGTTTGAATTTATTTTTGATCAAACTATGGTTTAATCTCGAAGAATATCGTATGTGGGGAAAGTTCTCAAATTTGCGATTGAAAAATCCTTTGTTTTCTCTATATCCGATTGGCTGGATGGTGGCTTCTCTGCGTTTTCACAGAAAAAAGAGCCAATAGCATAAAAAATACTTTATTTTCGAGATGTAGTTTGGACTGTAGATACCTCCTAAAGCACTTAAGAGGGCATCCATGTGAAAACCATGCACCCTGAAAAAATGAGTCTACATGGTACATCTCAGATTTTGTTCATATTTTGCACATATGTTACTATTGGCCTGGCATTAGACTTGGTAGAATATTTTGGAAAAATTCCAAAAGCTGTAAGAGATATGGGGGTCAGTACGAACTGCCTCGGTTTGAGGGGTATTTCCACTATGTATTTTTAGTCATGTTTACAGAATATTTTTGAACAAACCATATAAGCTATATACACAAAACGTTTCTACAGCATAAACACGACCAATTGCAATTTAATTATGATATAAGTGCCAAAAAATATTCAGTATTCAAGGAGTAAGGCTTTCATGTACAAGTGACTTCCGAAATTATTTTTCAAAAAGTCAAATGTTAGGGTAAAATGACATTCGAATACTATCGATGCGGCGAAATTGTAGAAGATGAGAGAGTTATTATTTTGTAGATCAGTCATTTGGAAATACAACTGGGGACTAAAAAGTTTGTAAAGTTTATTCAGCTTAGGAGCAGTGAGGCCAAAGTAACATACTCCCAACGCCCGGGTCCAACGTAAATAAACAATCCACGCCAGATGCAAGCTGTATCGTGTACAGAATAACGGGACAAATAACGGACAGGAATGAGAAACATAGCCCTAAAATAACTGGGTGATAAATTAATTTGTCACTTATGCCTATGGTTTTGCAATAAACAACAACTAATTAACAATCAACTTCAAAATAAGAGAAATTAGTAATACGAAGGATGAATCAGCGATAAATGCATACCTGATTCTAGCCTTTAGTTATTTGTGCTCTCCTCCCCAGCTCTGTCATGGTCTCGAAGCCACAACTTACGATAATTATCTTCTTGTCGATTTTACACCGAAAGAACATTTATCCATTATAGTTTATACAGATGGCTTTGTAGCATCCGCCATTTTATTTAGGATTAGAACCCAGTCTGCTGTTGTGCACCACAGGTAGCCCGAACACAGATGTGTACATTCCATGTGGAATATTGGAAGAAAAAACTCTCTACCGTTGAATCAGCCTTTCCTTTCTTGTCTATTTATATATATATATTGCTGATCAGATCCCTACACGCTAGGAGATGCGGTGTTTTATCATTTCGTCTGTGGTGCCCAACATATATACCAGAGTGGGTAATTTATATTGAAATATTTATGAATCTCATGAAACAGAACTGAAAATAATCATAATGCACTACTTAATACATCTACATAATTTTGTTTGCAAAACTTTAATTTTTTCCAAGCTGATTATAGGTTAAAATTATCCATGATGCACCTGATATATGTAACTGTTATGGGGTCAAATGTTTGCATACATTCATACACAAGGTCACAACAATGAATTATAAATGATTTCTAACATCCCGTGCATATATCCTGTATATTCACACGACCCACATACGGCCATCCCAATAAAATGTTCCGTTTCCAATCGCCAGACCGACCCAATTTTTTTTGGAAAAGTTAACAAAAATACAAAGCTTGACATTGACCCAATTTTTGGGAAAAGTTAAAAAAAAAAAATTGAAGAACATACTTTCAACTACACCTCTTTTCCTAGCTCTCTACGTATTTGCATTTTATTGGGATGGCCTAATCAGCTGTGTCGGTGCCGAACTGGAGCGCAGTGCCATCCTGGAAAGCGAAGTTCAGAAATGTCTGACGTATGTTGCTATTGCTACAAACTATCTTAGAAAGGGGTTCAGAAAACATCTGGGTGAACGATGAAACATATTGTGTGGATCGTGACAGACTTTATCCAGACCTGAATTACGCTGGATTTACATATGCATGTATGTGCGGGGCGCTTGTTCAGACACACGGTAAGCCACGCAGTTTACAAGCATGAGTAGTTATGTTAGTTATCTTCCCATTAATGCGGCTGACCAACAAGCACTGAGGGTGGTCACTGCCAGATATTTGTTCAACGTCCAAAGTGGTTCCTTAGCGTCCTGTGATACACAGCTGCTGATGAATACGAGCGTCGTGAGATGCAATCTCGTTCCCAGAGCCCGCGATCTTTTGACCAGCGCCAAGATACTGGCCAAAAGATCGCGGGTTATGAGAACGAGATTGCGTGAGACGGGACCGCCATTTTACGTGATCATCCGATCGAGGCACGAGGGATCGAAAAGGCGTAGGCGCGAACACTGCGCTTCTCTGTTTCTCTTAATGTTGCCTGGGTGGCTAATTGAACGAGCAGGAAGCATACAAATGTTTTGCTGCACGGGTGGATATACGACGAAACGTTTTTGCCGAAAAAAAACTAACGAATGCGCACTGTGTCAAATTGTCTTGCCGGTGGGGTCTGGGTTTGTGTTGCTAAGAAACACATATGCTGTGTGTCACTGGAGCCTAGTAAACATTGTTTTCCTCTATAGCCAACGTGAAAACATTGTTGCGGAAGCAAATTTTGCCTCATCGAAACAAAAAAATGTCTTTGAAATGCTTCTGAAAAATGTTTTCCTTCCTGGAAGATTGATTTTTTTTGCGCAAATTATCCCGCGGACTTTGACTCGTTTTTACAGACAAATGTATGGAAAACTAAATCCACGATTGCATGCTTCCAGCACAGCTACATCCCTCAAATTTCGATCAATTAATCTTTTACCTGGTATCTTAAGTTTGTATCTGAAGAATATTTCAGAAATTCGATTTTACGGATTTTATTTGTCATCGGATTCCCATACAAACACTGTATTTCGCGCCATGTTTACACCCCTTTCAAAATGTCGGAATTATAATAAACCGCGAACTGGTCTATTACCTTAAAACTGTAAAGAAATACGTTATTCTTTGTGTAGGAGGTTTGTAGTTTCTCAGCTGTAGGATGTCCGGTGTCCGCGGGGAACAGGATATCAGGACACGTGACTTGTCCCTTCGTGTGTACCGACCTTTACGTCTGCGAGCGGGCGAGGCGCGCGGCGTGATTTTTTTTTCACTTGTGTGGGTTGTTCTTTTATCTTTTGTTTTCCATATTGATTTTCTTTGTTTTTTTATGCAACGAGCTCCGCTATAAAGAGATACGAGGACGACAGTAACAAATCGCATACAAGTGTATCACAGGCAGCTTTAAGCAGAGAGTGAGCCATTATGCACTAGTCTAAATCAACCCCCACCCCCCCTCCCCCTCCCACCCTGTCCCGGGTTGGGGGAGGAGGAGGGGGGGGGGGGGGGGGGGGGTTACTTTGACTAGTGCATTACCTAAAATCAAAAATGAATAAAATACCCTGTCTAGACAGTGCAGTACAGGTGAAAATATTTATAGATTTTATGATAATTTTACTTGACACGCGCCATCAACAACATCCGCGCCAAGTGCCAAGGCATTTCATACAATTCTTAGTAAGGGGGTCGGGACATGCCTTCAACGGTAATATAGTTGTTTTTCCCTGGTAACGCCGAGAAGATATGCCACATTCCCTTGTTGAATATACACAAAATGAGCACTTGATCAAGTCCAAATCCATCTCGTGGATAGGGCGGGAAATACACGTGCAGACGTTACACGCAGTTCCTGTCACGCAATTCTTGAGATATCATTATATCACTGAAGTGATTTCATCTATTTCGGTGACACCACATTTGATTTCATGGATTATACAACGGAACGAACAGAATATTATGCACAAGATTGAAACAAATTGAGTCCGTAACAAGGTAGTAACGACATCAGAATGGCTTCCGTTGCTGAATCTAAACGGTTCTAACTTGGCCAACTATTCGATGAGCATATAATAAAGGGCTTCCAAGAAAACGAAACCATTAGGTTTTTTTTTATTATGAAAAGAAAACATCGTTTCTTTACAGAATAAAAACTAAAAACTTGAATAGAGAATCGGCTGAAGAACCTAAATACGACTGTACGTGCATTTCTACTTGTCACTCATTCACCCCGCTACAGAGGCTCGCAAAATTCAGAGTGATTCGCCGGATTAGAAGCTGTATTTAAAGCGTAGCGTAGTTTGAAATCCTCTATATATCATATTCAAAGAAAATTCATTGTCTTTGATCCAACCAAACAATTTTAAACGAAGATACTGCCATAAACTATGAGTACCTATTTTTCAGCTTTGACTCCGTCAAACTCGACAATAATTCAGTCACTTTAGACATCTGCATATCGGGTGATGGACTTGGTCACCCTTCAAAACTAAAATAATATTGAAAATGAATGTGCATTCGAATTCTTAAAGCAATTATTGTCAGAAAATATGTGAAGTTCACCGTATTTTCGATTTTAATCGGAAAAAAATCGCCGTCTCGCCATATCGTCGTTTGTTTAATAACTGAACATTGCGGATTTTGAGAGTGGGTAATCTCTAACCCAGCATTAACTTTACAGAGATTTTTTTTACCAGATGCAAAGATGTATTGTAAGTCAATCTAGGAATATTTCTAAATTCAAAGAAAAGAAGGCCGCAACTCTGCAAACGGCCATTGCCAGACAGCATTTATCGGGTTTTAAAAAGACCTATTAAAGTAGCGTTAAATAAAAATTCGACAGAAGCGACAAAATATAAATAAAATTAGTTGATTTTGGTTTTAATATGCTGACGGGACTTAGTACTAAAGCAGGTAAAAATATTATCTTTCTACTTAAAATCATTTGCGATTGCGACATGTTACAACATAAGGTATATTTTGCTCTGATTTTGAGCATTTCAGGGGGTCAAACAGTTTGATTGTCAAATCTCAAAGGCCTTTTACATTTCAGCCAAACTATTTCACATGGGACATTAGCTAGTTAAGATATAAATATGTGCCAAGTTTAAAGGAAATCGGAGAGGTGCACTGTAGACTCGTCTGCATGGTTTTCACATGGACCCTCTCTTAATTATATTGATTTTACATAAATTACCTTTAATTTACAGCAATGTTATTTATTACTCGGGCTGCCTGTGGCAGCACCGAGTCTTAATCTGCAAGCCGTTATTTTTATTTTTTTTATTTTTTTGTTTCGTGCAACAATTTCTGCGCATGCGTTAAAGTTCAAATTCACACCAATCAGATTGCACTGTGCTGGTCACGCAACAATCGCCAGGTTAATTTATTTACATAATTTAATACAGTAAATCACGATGGTGGAGGACCCGCGAGGAACTTTCTCTCTAATTTGGAGTCCCATCTCTCAAATGTAAGCAGTTTAATGTTTTATTTAACTTCACTCGTGCGAAAGCCTTCCAACAGGCTCAGGATATTTCAACT
>JAOWCC010000738.1:0-37119 GCA_030867875.1 Actinernus sp. WN-2022 | reverse complement strand
CCTTTTCTGAAAACAGCCTAGATCTTGTGTGCCTTTAAGCTTTAAAAGCCAGTAACTCGTGTTTTTGCCGTTTTCTAGAAACAGCAAATGGCAGTTGAAGACTTTTCTGGCCTTTCTATCCCATAATTGACTTGTCTTAGATTTATCCCATAATTTCTTAATTTGAGAGCTAGAGGTTAGTGTTAGGTTAGAAAAACGCTATTTTCTGGCATTTCTACTCAAAATACGGGAAAATTCCATCATTTAAACTTAATCTACGGGAATAGAACGTTGTATTGCCGAATAGTGCATCGAAATCCATTAAAAGGTCGAGAAATGGCGCCACTTTGAAATTTAGGTCACACAAGTAACTTTGACAGATTAGTGTTAGGTTAGAAAAACGCGATTTTCTGGCATTTCTACTCAAAATACGGGAAAATTCCATCATTTAAACTTAATCTACGGGAATAGAACGTTGTATTGCCGAATAGTGCATCGAAATCCATTAAAAGGTCGAGAAATGGCGCCACTTTGAAATTGTTGAACTCATCCTGCCCACCACCCCCCCCCCCCCTCCCCTCCGCCCTCCCTCCTAAAGTACCTAGAGATGAATTACGGGATCGAAAGTGCACAAAAGTCTTAAACTGTCATTTGCCCTTTCATAATAACGCTAAAAATACGAGCTACTGGCTTTTAAAGCTTAGAGGCACACAAGATCTAGCATGTTTTCACAAAAGGGGGTGTTAGGTTCTAAGGGTCCTTTTCTGAAAACAGCCTAGATCTTGTGTGCCTTTAAGCTTTAAAAGCCAGTAACTCGTGTTTTTGCCGTTTTCTAGAAACAGCAAATGGCAGTTGAAGACTTTTCTGGCCTTTCTATCCCATAATTGACTTGTCTTAGATTTATCCCATAATTTCTTAATTTGAGAGCTAGAGGTTAGTGTTAGGTTAGAAAAACGCTATTTTCTGGCATTTCTACTCAAAATACGGGAAAATTCCATCATTTAAACTTAATCTACGGGAATAGAACGTTGTATTGCCGAATAGTGCATCGAAATCCATTAAAAGGTCGAGAAATGGCGCCACTTTGAAATTTAGGTCACACAAGTAACTTTGACAGATTAGTGTTAGGTTAGAAAAACGCGATTTTCTGGCATTTCTACTCAAAATACGGGAAAATTCCATCATTTAAACTTAATCTACGGGAATAGAACGTTGTATTGCCGAATAGTGCATCGAAATCCATTAAAAGGTCGAGAAATGGCGCCACTTTGAAATTTAGGTCACACAAGTAACTTTGACAGATTAAGGTTAGGTTAGAAAAACGCGATTTTCTGGCATTTCTACTCAAAATACCGGAAAATTCCATCATTTAAACTTAATCTACGGGAATAGAACGTTGTATTGCCGAATAGTGCATCGAAATCCATTAAAAGGTCGAGAAATGGCGCCACTTTGAAATTTAGGTCACACAAGTAACTTTGACAGATTAAGGTTAGGTTAGAAAAACGCGATTTTCTGGCATTTCTACTCAAAATACGGGAAAATTCCATCATTTAAACTTAATCTACGGGAATAGAACGTTGTATTGCCGAATAGTGCATCGAAATCCATTAAAAGGTCGAGAAATGGCGCCACTTTGAAATTTAGGTCACACAAGTAACTTTGACAGATTAAGGTTAGGTTAGAAAAACGCGATTTTCTGGCATTTCTACTCAAAATACGGGAAAATTCCATCATTTAAACTTAATCTACGGGAATAGAACGTTGTATTGCCGAATAGTGCATCGAAATCCATTAAAAGGTCGAGAAATGGCGCCACTTTGAAATTTAGGTCACACAAGTAACTTTGACAGATTAGTGTTAGGTTAGGAAAACGCGATTTTCTGGCATTTCTACTCAAAATACGGGGAAATTCCATCATTTAAACTTAATCTACGGGAATAGAACGTTGTATTGCCGAATAGTGCATCGAAATCCATTAAAAGGTCGAGAAATGGCGCCACTTTGAAATTGTTGAACTCATCCTGCCCACCACCCCCCCCCCCCCTCCCCTCCGCCCTCCCTCCTAAAGTACCTAGAGATGAATTACGGGATCGAAAGTGCACAAAAGTCTTAAACTGTCATTTGCCCTTTCATAATAACGCTAAAAATACGAGCTACTGGCTTTTAAAGCTTAGAGGCACACAAGAATCTTGTGTGCCTTTAAGCTTTAAAAGCCAGTAACTCGTGTTTTTGCCGTTTTCTAGAAACAGCAAATGGCAGTTGAAGACTTTTCTGGCCTTTCTATCCCATAATTGACTTGTCTTAGATTTATCCCATAATTTCTTAATTTGAGAGCTAGAGGTTAGTGTTAGGTTAGAAAAACGCTATTTTCTGGCATTTCTACTCAAAATACGGGAAAATTCCATCATTTAAACTTAATCTACGGGAATAGAACGTTGTATTGCCGAATAGTGCATCGAAATCCATTAAAAGGTCGAGAAATGGCGCCACTTTGAAATTTAGGTCACACAAGTAACTTTGACAGATTAGTGTTAGGTTAGAAAAACGCGATTTTCTGGCATTTCTACTCAAAATACGGGGAAATTCCATCATTTAAACTTAATCTACGGGAATAGAACGTTGTATTGCCGAATAGTGCATCGAAATCCATTAAAAGGTCGAGAAATGGCGCCACTTTGAAATTGTTGAACTCATCCTGCCCACCACACCCCCCCCCCCCCTCCCCTCCGCCCTCCCTCCTAAAGTACCTAGAGATGAATTACGGGATCGAAAGTGCACAAAAGTCTTAAACTGTCATTTGCCCTTTCATAATAACGCTAAAAATACGAGCTACTGGCTTTTAAAGCTTAGAGGCACACAAGATCTAGCATGTTTTCACAAAAGGGGGTGTTAGGTTCTAAGGGTCCTTTTCTGAAAACAGCCTAGATCTTGTGTGCCTTTAAGCTTTAAAAGCCAGTAACTCGTGTTTTTGCCGTTTTCTAGAAACAGCAAATGGCAGTTGAAGACTTTTCTGGCCTTTCTATCCCATAATTGACTTGTCTTAGATTTATCCCATAATTTCTTAATTTGAGAGCTAGAGGTTAGTGTTAGGTTAGAAAAACGCTATTTTCTGGCATTTCTACTCAAAATACGGGAAAATTCCATCATTTAAACTTAATCTACGGGAATAGAACGTTGTATTGCCGAATAGTGCATCGAAATCCATTAAAAGGTCGAGAAATGGCGCCACTTTGAAATTTAGGTCACACAAGTAACTTTGACAGATTAGTGTTAGGTTAGAAAAACGCGATTTTCTGGCATTTCTACTCAAAATACGGGAAAATTCCATCATTTAAACTTAATCTACGGGAATAGAACGTTGTATTGCCGAATAGTGCATCGAAATCCATTAAAAGGTCGATAAATGGCGCCACTTTGAAATTTAGGTCACACAAGTAACTTTGACAGATTAAGGTTAGGTTAGAAAAACGCGATTTTCTGGCATTTCTACTCAAAATACCGGAAAATTCCATCATTTAAACTTAATCTACGGGAATAGAACGTTGTATTGCCGAATAGTGCATCGAAATCCATTAAAAGGTCGAGAAATGGCGCCACTTTGAAATTTAGGTCACACAAGTAACTTTGACAGATTAAGGTTAGGTTAGAAAAACGCGATTTTCTGGCATTTCTACTCAAAATACGGGAAAATTCCATCATTTAAACTTAATCTACGGGAATAGAACGTTGTATTGCCGAATAGTGCATCGAAATCCATTAAAAGGTCGAGAAATGGCGCCACTTTGAAATTTAGGTCACACAAGTAACTTTGACAGATTAAGGTTAGGTTAGAAAAACGCGATTTTCTGGCATTTCTACTCAAAATACGGGAAAATTCCATCATTTAAACTTAATCTACGGGAATAGAACGTTGTATTGCCGAATAGTGCATCGAAATCCATTAAAAGGTCGAGAAATGGCGCCACTTTGAAATTTAGGTCACACAAGTAACTTTGACAGATTAGTGTTAGGTTAGAAAAACGCGATTTTCTGGCATTTCTACTCAAAATACGGGGAAATTCCATCATTTAAACTTAATCTACGGGAATAGAACGTTGTATTGCCGAATAGTGCATCGAAATCCATTAAAAGGTCGAGAAATGGCGCCACTTTGAAATTGTTGAACTCATCCTGCCCACCACCCCCCCCCCCCCTCCCCTCCGCCCTCCCTCCTAAAGTACCTAGAGATGAATTACGGGATCGAAAGTGCACAAAAGTCTTAAACTGTCATTTGCCCTTTCATAATAACGCTAAAAATACGAGCTACTGGCTTTTAAAGCTTAGAGGCACACAAGATCTAGCATGTTTTCACAAAAGGGGGTGTTAGGTTCTAAGGGTCCTTTTCTGAAAACAGCCTAGATCTTGTGTGCCTTTAAGCTTTAAAAGCCAGTAACTCGTGTTTTTGCCGTTTTCTAGAAACAGCAAATGGCAGTTGAAGACTTTTCTGGCCTTTCTATCCCATAATTGACTTGTCTTAGATTTATCCCATAATTTCTTAATTTGAGAGCTAGAGGTTAGTGTTAGGTTAGAAAAACGCTATTTTCTGGCATTTCTACTCAAAATACGGGAAAATTCCATCATTTAAACTTAATCTACGGGAATAGAACGTTGTATTGCCGAATAGTGCATCGAAATCCATTAAAAGGTCGAGAAATGGCGCCACTTTGAAATTTAGGTCACACAAGTAACTTTGACAGATTAGTGTTAGGTTAGAAAAACGCGATTTTCTGGCATTTCTACTCAAAATACGGGGAAATTCCATCATTTAAACTTAATCTACGGGAATAGAACGTTGTATTGCCGAATAGTGCATCGAAATCCATTAAAAGGTCGAGAAATGGCGCCACTTTGAAATTGTTGAACTCATCCTGCCCACCACCCCCCCCCCCCTCCCCTCCGCCCTCCCTCCTAAAGTACCTAGAGATGAATTACGGGATCGAAAGTGCACAAAAGTCTTAAACTGTCATTTGCCCTTTCATAATAACGCTAAAAATACGAGCTACTGGCTTTTAAAGCTTAGAGGCACACAAGATCTAGCATGTTTTCACAAAAGGGGGTGTTAGGTTCTAAGGGTCCTTTTCTGAAAACAGCCTAGATCTTGTGTGCCTTTAAGCTTTAAAAGCCAGTAACTCGTGTTTTTGCCGTTTTCTAGAAACAGCAAATGGCAGTTGAAGACTTTTCTGGCCTTTCTATCCCATAATTGACTTGTCTTAGATTTATCCCATAATTTCTTAATTTGAGAGCTAGAGGTTAGTGTTAGGTTAGAAAAACGCTATTTTCTGGCATTTCTACTCAAAATACGGGAAAATTCCATCATTTAAACTTAATCTACGGGAATAGAACGTTGTATTGCCGAATAGTGCATCGAAATCCATTAAAAGGTCGAGAAATGGCGCCACTTTGAAATTTAGGTCACACAAGTAACTTTGACAGATTAGTGTTAGGTTAGAAAAACGCGATTTTCTGGCATTTCTACTCAAAATACGGGGAAATTCCATCATTTAAACTTAATCTACGGGAATAGAACGTTGTATTGCCGAATAGTGCATCGAAATCCATTAAAAGGTCGAGAAATGGCGCCACTTTGAAATTGTTGAACTCATCCTGCCCACCACCCCCCCCCCCCCCTCCCCTCCGCCCTCCCTCCTAAAGTACCTAGAGATGAATTACGGGATCGAAAGTGCACAAAAGTCTTAAACTGTCATTTGCCCTTTCATAATAACGCTAAAAATACGAGCTACTGGCTTTTAAAGCTTAGAGGCACACAAGATCTAGCATGTTTTCACAAAAGGGGGTGTTAGGTTCTAAGGGTCCTTTTCTGAAAACAGCCTAGATCTTGTGTGCCTTTAAGCTTTAAAAGCCAGTAACTCGTGTTTTTGCCGTTTTCTAGAAACAGCAAATGGCAGTTGAAGACTTTTCTGGCCTTTCTATCCCATAATTGACTTGTCTTAGATTTATCCCATAATTTCTTAATTTGAGAGCTAGAGGTTAGTGTTAGGTTAGAAAAACGCTATTTTCTGGCATTTCTACTCAAAATACGGGAAAATTCCATCATTTAAACTTAATCTACGGGAATAGAACGTTGTATTGCCGAATAGTGCATCGAAATCCATTAAAAGGTCGAGAAATGGCGCCACTTTGAAATTTAGGTCACACAAGTAACTTTGACAGATTAGTGTTAGGTTAGAAAAACGCGATTTTCTGGCATTTCTACTCAAAATACGGGAAAATTCCATCATTTAAACTTAATCTACGGGAATAGAACGTTGTATTGCCGAATAGTGCATCGAAATCCATTAAAAGGTCGATAAATGGCGCCACTTTGAAATTTAGGTCACACAAGTAACTTTGACAGATTAAGGTTAGGTTAGAAAAACGCGATTTTCTGGCATTTCTACTCAAAATACCGGAAAATTCCATCATTTAAACTTAATCTACGGGAATAGAACGTTGTATTGCCGAATAGTGCATCGAAATCCATTAAAAGGTCGAGAAATGGCGCCACTTTGAAATTTAGGTCACACAAGTAACTTTGACAGATTAAGGTTAGGTTAGAAAAACGCGATTTTCTGGCATTTCTACTCAAAATACGGGAAAATTCCATCATTTAAACTTAATCTACGGGAATAGAACGTTGTATTGCCGAATAGTGCATCGAAATCCATTAAAAGGTCGAGAAATGGCGCCACTTTGAAATTTAGGTCACACAAGTAACTTTGACAGATTAAGGTTAGGTTAGAAAAACGCGATTTTCTGGCATTTCTACTCAAAATACGGGAAAATTCCATCATTTAAACTTAATCTACGGGAATAGAACGTTGTATTGCCGAATAGTGCATCGAAATCCATTAAAAGGTCGAGAAATGGCGCCACTTTGAAATTTAGGTCACACAAGTAACTTTGACAGATTAAGGTTAGGTTAGAAAAACGCGATTTTCTGGCATTTCTACTCAAAATACGGGAAAATTCCATCATTTAAACTTAATCTACGGGAATAGAACGTTGTATTGCCGAATAGTGCATCGAAATCCATTAAAAGGTCGAGAAATGGCGCCACTTTGAAATTGTTGAACTCATCCTGCCCACCACCCCCCCCCCCCCCCCCTCCCCTCCGCCCTCCCTCCTAAAGTACCTAGAGATGAATTACGGGATCGAAAGTGCACAAAAGTCTTAAACTGTCATTTGCCCTTTCATAATAACGCTAAAAATACGAGCTACTGGCTTTTAAAGCTTAGAGGCACACAAGATCTAGCATGTTTTCACAAAAGGGGGTGTTAGGTTCTAAGGGTCCTTTTCTGAAAACAGCCTAGATCTTGTGTGCCTTTAAGCTTTAAAAGCCAGTAACTCGTGTTTTTGCCGTTTTCTAGAAACAGCAAATGGCAGTTGAAGACTTTTCTGGCCTTTCTATCCCATAATTGACTTGTCTTAGATTTATCCCATAATTTCTTAATTTGAGAGCTAGAGGTTAGTGTTAGGTTAGAAAAACGCTATTTTCTGGCATTTCTACTCAAAATACGGGAAAATTCCATCATTTAAACTTAATCTACGGGAATAGAACGTTGTATTGCCGAATAGTGCATCGAAATCCATTAAAAGGTCGAGAAATGGCGCCACTTTGAAATTTAGGTCACACAAGTAACTTTGACAGATTAGTGTTAGGTTAGAAAAACGCGATTTTCTGGCATTTCTACTCAAAATACGGGAAAATTCCATCATTTAAACTTAATCTACGGGAATAGAACGTTGTATTGCCGAATAGTGCATCGAAATCCATTAAAAGGTCGATAAATGGCGCCACTTTGAAATTTAGGTCACACAAGTAACTTTGACAGATTAAGGTTAGGTTAGAAAAACGCGATTTTCTGGCATTTCTACTCAAAATACGGGAAAATTCCATCATTTAAACTTAATCTACGGGAATAGAACGTTGTATTGCCGAATAGTGCATCGAAATCCATTAAAAGGTCGAGAAATGGCGCCACTTTGAAATTTAGGTCACACAAGTAACTTTGACAGATTAAGGTTAGGTTAGAAAAACGCGATTTTCTGGCATTTCTACTCAAAATACGGGGAAATTCCATCATTTAAACTTAATCTACGGGAATAGAACGTTGTATTGCCGAATAGTGCATCGAAATCCATTAAAAGGTCGAGAAATGGCGCCACTTTGAAATTTAGGTCACACAAGTAACTTTGACAGATTAGTGTTAGGTTAGAAAAACGCGATTTTCTGGCATTTCTACTCAAAATACGGGGAAATTCCATCATTTAAACTTAATCTACGGGAATAGAACGTTGTATTGCCGAATAGTGCATCGAAATCCATTAAAAGGTCGAGAAATGGCGCCACTTTGAAATTGTTGAACTCATCCTGCCCACCACCCCCCCCCCCCCCTCCCCTCCGCCCTCCCTCCTAAAGTACCTAGAGATGAATTACGGGATCGAAAGTGCACAAAAGTCTTAAACTGTCATTTGCCCTTTCATAATAACGCTAAAAATACGAGCTACTGGCTTTTAAAGCTTAGAGGCACACAAGAATCTTGTGTGCCTTTAAGCTTTAAAAGCCAGTAACTCGTGTTTTTGCCGTTTTCTAGAAACAGCAAATGGCAGTTGAAGACTTTTCTGGCCTTTCTATCCCATAATTGACTTGTCTTAGATTTATCCCATAATTTCTTAATTTGAGAGCTAGAGGTTAGTGTTAGGTTAGAAAAACGCTATTTTCTGGCATTTCTACTCAAAATACGGGAAAATTCCATCATTTAAACTTAATCTACGGGAATAGAACGTTGTATTGCCGAATAGTGCATCGAAATCCATTAAAAGGTCGAGAAATGGCGCCACTTTGAAATTTAGGTCACACAAGTAACTTTGACAGATTAGTGTTAGGTTAGAAAAACGCGATTTTCTGGCATTTCTACTCAAAATACGGGGAAATTCCATCATTTAAACTTAATCTACGGGAATAGAACGTTGTATTGCCGAATAGTGCATCGAAATCCATTAAAAGGTCGAGAAATGGCGCCACTTTGAAATTGTTGAACTCATCCTGCCCACCACCCCCCCCCCCCCTCCCCTCCGCCCTCCCTCCTAAAGTACCTAGAGATGAATTACGGGATCGAAAGTGCACAAAAGTCTTAAACTGTCATTTGCCCTTTCATAATAACGCTAAAAATACGAGCTACTGGCTTTTAAAGCTTAGAGGCACACAAGAATCTTGTGTGCCTTTAAGCTTTAAAAGCCAGTAACTCGTGTTTTTGCCGTTTTCTAGAAACAGCAAATGGCAGTTGAAGACTTTTCTGGCCTTTCTATCCCATAATTGACTTGTCTTAGATTTATCCCATAATTTCTTAATTTGAGAGCTAGAGGTTAGTGTTAGGTTAGAAAAACGCTATTTTCTGGCATTTCTACTCAAAATACGGGAAAATTCCATCATTTAAACTTAATCTACGGGAATAGAACGTTGTATTGCCGAATAGTGCATCGAAATCCATTAAAAGGTCGAGAAATGGCGCCACTTTGAAATTTAGGTCACACAAGTAACTTTGACAGATTAGTGTTAGGTTAGAAAAACGCGATTTTCTGGCATTTCTACTCAAAATACGGGAAAATTCCATCATTTAAACTTAATCTACGGGAATAGAACGTTGTATTGCCGAATAGTGCATCGAAATCCATTAAAAGGTCGATAAATGGCGCCACTTTGAAATTTAGGTCACACAAGTAACTTTGACAGATTAAGGTTAGGTTAGAAAAACGCGATTTTCTGGCATTTCTACTCAAAATACGGGAAAATTCCATCATTTAAACTTAATCTACGGGAATAGAACGTTGTATTGCCGAATAGTGCATCGAAATCCATTAAAAGGTCGAGAAATGGCGCCACTTTGAAATTTAGGTCACACAAGTAACTTTGACAGATTAAGGTTAGGTTAGAAAAACGCGATTTTCTGGCATTTCTACTCAAAATACGGGGAAATTCCATCATTTAAACTTAATCTACGGGAATAGAACGTTGTATTGCCGAATAGTGCATCGAAATCCATTAAAAGGTCGAGAAATGGCGCCACTTTGAAATTTAGGTCACACAAGTAACTTTGACAGATTAGTGTTAGGTTAGAAAAACGCGATTTTCTGGCATTTCTACTCAAAATACGGGGAAATTCCATCATTTAAACTTAATCTACGGGAATAGAACGTTGTATTGCCGAATAGTGCATCGAAATCCATTAAAAGGTCGAGAAATGGCGCCACTTTGAAATTGTTGAACTCATCCTGCCCACCACCCCCCCCCCCCCTCCCCTCCGCCCTCCCTCCTAAAGTACCTAGAGATGAATTACGGGATCGAAAGTGCACAAAAGTCTTAAACTGTCATTTGCCCTTTCATAATAACGCTAAAAATACGAGCTACTGGCTTTTAAAGCTTAGAGGCACACAAGAATCTTGTGTGCCTTTAAGCTTTAAAAGCCAGTAACTCGTGTTTTTGCCGTTTTCTAGAAACAGCAAATGGCAGTTGAAGACTTTTCTGGCCTTTCTATCCCATAATTGACTTGTCTTAGATTTATCCCATAATTTCTTAATTTGAGAGCTAGAGGTTAGTGTTAGGTTAGAAAAACGCTATTTTCTGGCATTTCTACTCAAAATACGGGAAAATTCCATCATTTAAACTTAATCTACGGGAATAGAACGTTGTATTGCCGAATAGTGCATCGAAATCCATTAAAAGGTCGAGAAATGGCGCCACTTTGAAATTTAGGTCACACAAGTAACTTTGACAGATTAGTGTTAGGTTAGAAAAACGCGATTTTCTGGCATTTCTACTCAACATACGGGGAAATTCCATCATTTAAACTTAATCTACGGGAATAGAACGTTGTATTGCCGAATAGTGCATCGAAATCCATTAAAAGGTCGAGAAATGGCGCCACTTTGAAATTGTTGAACTCATCCTGCCCACCACCCCCCCCCCCCCTCCCCTCCGCCCTCCCTCCTAAAGTACCTAGAGATGAATTACGGGATCGAAAGTGCACAAAAGTCTTAAACTGTCATTTGCCCTTTCATAATAACGCTAAAAATACGAGCTACTGGCTTTTAAAGCTTAGAGGCACACAAGAATCTTGTGTGCCTTTAAGCTTTAAAAGCCAGTAACTCGTGTTTTTGCCGTTTTCTAGAAACAGCAAATGGCAGTTGAAGACTTTTCTGGCCTTTCTATCCCATAATTGACTTGTCTTAGATTTATCCCATAATTTCTTAATTTGAGAGCTAGAGGTTAGTGTTAGGTTAGAAAAACGCTATTTTCTGGCATTTCTACTCAAAATACGGGAAAATTCCATCATTTAAACTTAATCTACGGGAATAGAACGTTGTATTGCCGAATAGTGCATCGAAATCCATTAAAAGGTCGAGAAATGGCGCCACTTTGAAATTTAGGTCACACAAGTAACTTTGACAGATTAGTGTTAGGTTAGAAAAACGCGATTTTCTGGCATTTCTACTCAAAATACGGGAAAATTCCATCATTTAAACTTAATCTACGGGAATAGAACGTTGTATTGCCGAATAGTGCATCGAAATCCATTAAAAGGTCGATAAATGGCGCCACTTTGAAATTTAGGTCACACAAGTAACTTTGACAGATTAAGGTTAGGTTAGAAAAACGCGATTTTCTGGCATTTCTACTCAAAATACGGGAAAATTCCATCATTTAAACTTAATCTACGGGAATAGAACGTTGTATTGCCGAATAGTGCATCGAAATCCATTAAAAGGTCGAGAAATGGCGCCACTTTGAAATTTAGGTCACACAAGTAACTTTGACAGATTAAGGTTAGGTTAGAAAAACGCGATTTTCTGGCATTTCTACTCAAAATACGGGAAAATTCCATCATTTAAACTTAATCTACGGGAATAGAACATTGTATTGCCGAATAGTGCATCGAAATCCATTAAAAGGTCGAGAAATGGCGCCACTTTGAAATTTAGGTCACACAAGTAACTTTGACAGATTAAGGTTAGGTTAGAAAAACGCGATTTTCTGGCATTTCTACTCAAAATACGGGAAAATTCCATCATTTAAACTTAATCTACGGGAATAGAACGTTGTATTGCCGAATAGTGCATCGAAATCCATTAAAAGGTCGAGAAATGGCGCCACTTTGAAATTTAGGTCACACAAGTAACTTTGACAGATTAAGGTTAGGTTAGAAAAACGCGATTTTCTGGCATTTCTACTCAAAATACGGGAAAATTCCATCATTTAAACTTAATCTACGGGAATAGAACGTTGTATTGCCGAATAGTGCATCGAAATCCATTAAAAGGTCGAGAAATGGCGCCACTTTGAAATTTAGGTCACACAAGTAACTTTGACAGATTAGTGTTAGGTTAGAAAAACGCGATTTTCTGGCATTTCTACTCAAAATACGGGAAAATTCCATCATTTAAACTTAATCTACGGGAATAGAACGTTGTATTGCCGAATAGTGCATCGAAATCCATTAAAAGGTCGAGAAATGGCGCCACTTTGAAATTTAGGTCACACAAGTAACTTTGACAGATTAAGGTTAGGTTAGAAAAACGCGATTTTCTGGCATTTCTACTCAAAATACGGGAAAATTCCATCATTTAAACTTAATCTACGGGAATAGAACGTTGTATTGCCGAATAGTGCATCGAAATCCATTAAAAGGTCGAGAAATGGCGCCACTTTGAAATTTAGGTCACACAAGTAACTTTGACAGATTAGTGTTAGGTTAGAAAAACGCGATTTTCTGGCATTTCTACTCAAAATACGGGAAAATTCCATCATTTAAACTTAATCTACGGGAATAGAACGTTGTATTGCCGAATAGTGCATCGAAATCCATTAAAAGGTCGAGAAATGGCGCCACTTTGAAATTTAGGTCACACAAGTAACTTTGACAGATTAAGGTTAGGTTAGAAAAACGCGATTTTCTGGCATTTCTACTCAAAATACGGGAAAATTCCATCATTTAAACTTAATCTACGGGAATAGAACGTTGTATTGCCGAATAGTGCATCGAAATCCATTAAAAGGTCGAGAAATGGCGCCACTTTGAAATTTAGGTCACACAAGTAACTTTGACAGATTAAGGTTAGGTTAGAAAAACGCGATTTTCTGGCATTTCTACTCAAAATACGGGAAAATTCCATCATTTAAACTTAATCTACGGGAATAGAACGTTGTATTGCCGAATAGTGCATCGAAATCCATTAAAAGGTCGAGAAATGGCGCCACTTTGAAATTTAGGTCACACAAGTAACTTTGACAGATTAAGGTTAGGTTAGAAAAACGCGATTTTCTGGCATTTCTACTCAAAATACGGGAAAATTCCATCATTTAAACTTAATCTACGGGAATAGAACGTTGTATTGCCGAATAGTGCATCGAAATCCATTAAAAGGTCGAGAAATGGCGCCACTTTGAAATTTAGGTCACACAAGTAACTTTGACAGATTAAGGTTAGGTTAGAAAAACGCGATTTTCTGGCATTTCTACTCAAAATACGGGAAAATTCCATCATTTAAACTTAATCTACGGGAATAGAACGTTGTATTGCCGAATAGTGCATCGAAATCCATTAAAAGGTCGAGAAATGGCGCCACTTTGAAATTTAGGTCACACAAGTAACTTTGACAGATTAGTGTTAGGTTAGAAAAACGCGATTTTCTGGCATTTCTACTCAAAATACGGGAAAATTCCATCATTTAAACTTAATCTACGGGAATAGAACGTTGTATTGCCGAATAGTGCATCGAAATCCATTAAAAGGTCGAGAAATGGCGCCACTTTGAAATTTAGGTCACACAAGTAACTTTGACAGATTAGTGTTAGGTTAGAAAAACGCGATTTTCTGGCATTTCTACTCAAAATACGGGAAAATTCCATCATTTAAACTTAATCTACGGGAATAGAACGTTGTATTGCCGAATAGTGCATCGAAATCCATTAAAAGGTCGATAAATGGCGCCACTTTGAAATTTAGGTCACACAAGTAACTTTGACAGATTAGTGTTAGGTTAGAAAAACGCGATTTTCTGGCATTTCTACTCAAAATACGGGAAAATTCCATCATTTAAACTTAATCTACGGGAATAGAACGTTGTATTGCCGAATAGTGCATCGAAATCCATTAAAAGGTCGAGAAATGGCGCCACTTTGAAATTTAGGTCACACAAGTAACTTTGACAGATTAGTGTTAGGTTAGAAAAACGCGATTTTCTGGCATTTCTACTCAAAATACGGGGAAATTCCATCATTTAAACTTAATCTACGGGAATAGAACGTTGTATTGCCGAATAGTGCATCGAAATCCATTAAAAGGTCGAGAAATGGCGCCACTTTGAAATTTAGGTCACACAAGTAACTTTGACAGATTAAGGTTAGGTTAGAAAAACGCGATTTTCTGGCATTTCTACTCAAAATACGGGAAAATTCCATCATTTAAACTTAATCTACGGGAATAGAACGTTGTATTGCCGAATAGTGCATCGAAATCCATTAAAAGGTCGAGAAATGGCGCCACTTTGAAATTTAGGTCACACAAGTAACTTTGACAGATTAAGGTTAGGTTAGAAAAACGCGATTTTCTGGCATTTCTACTCAAAATACGGGAAAATTCCATCATTTAAACTTAATCTACGGGAATAGAACGTTGTATTGCCGAATAGTGCATCGAAATCCATTAAAAGGTCGAGAAATGGCGCCACTTTGAAATTTAGGTCACACAAGTAACTTTGACAGATTAAGGTTAGGTTAGAAAAACGCGATTTTCTGGCATTTCTACTCAAAATACGGGAAAATTCCATCATTTAAACTTAATCTACGGGAATAGAACATTGTATTGCCGAATAGTGCATCGAAATCCATTAAAAGGTCGAGAAATGGCGCCACTTTGAAATTTAGGTCACACAAGTAACTTTGACAGATTAAGGTTAGGTTAGAAAAACGCGATTTTCTGGCATTTCTACTCAAAATACGGGAAAATTCCATCATTTAAACTTAATCTACGGGAATAGAACGTTGTATTGCCGAATAGTGCATCGAAATCCATTAAAAGGTCGAGAAATGGCGCCACTTTGAAATTTAGGTCACACAAGTAACTTTGACAGATTAAGGTTAGGTTAGAAAAACGCGATTTTCTGGCATTTCTACTCAAAATACGGGAAAATTCCATCATTTAAACTTAATCTACGGGAATAGAACGTTGTATTGCCGAATAGTGCATCGAAATCCATTAAAAGGTCGAGAAATGGCGCCACTTTGAAATTTAGGTCACACAAGTAACTTTGACAGATTAGTGTTAGGTTAGAAAAACGCGATTTTCTGGCATTTCTACTCAAAATACGGGAAAATTCCATCATTTAAACTTAATCTACGGGAATAGAACGTTGTATTGCCGAATAGTGCATCGAAATCCATTAAAAGGTCGAGAAATGGCGCCACTTTGAAATTTAGGTCACACAAGTAACTTTGACAGATTAAGGTTAGGTTAGAAAAACGCGATTTTCTGGCATTTCTACTCAAAATACGGGAAAATTCCATCATTTAAACTTAATCTACGGGAATAGAACGTTGTATTGCCGAATAGTGCATCGAAATCCATTAAAAGGTCGAGAAATGGCGCCACTTTGAAATTTAGGTCACACAAGTAACTTTGACAGATTAGTGTTAGGTTAGAAAAACGCGATTTTCTGGCATTTCTACTCAAAATACGGGAAAATTCCATCATTTAAACTTAATCTACGGGAATAGAACGTTGTATTGCCGAATAGTGCATCGAAATCCATTAAAAGGTCGAGAAATGGCGCCACTTTGAAATTTAGGTCACACAAGTAACTTTGACAGATTAAGGTTAGGTTAGAAAAACGCGATTTTCTGGCATTTCTACTCAAAATACGGGAAAATTCCATCATTTAAACTTAATCTACGGGAATAGAACGTTGTATTGCCGAATAGTGCATCGAAATCCATTAAAAGGTCGAGAAATGGCGCCACTTTGAAATTTAGGTCACACAAGTAACTTTGACAGATTAAGGTTAGGTTAGAAAAACGCGATTTTCTGGCATTTCTACTCAAAATACGGGAAAATTCCATCATTTAAACTTAATCTACGGGAATAGAACGTTGTATTGCCGAATAGTGCATCGAAATCCATTAAAAGGTCGAGAAATGGCGCCACTTTGAAATTTAGGTCACACAAGTAACTTTGACAGATTAAGGTTAGGTTAGAAAAACGCGATTTTCTGGCATTTCTACTCAAAATACGGGAAAATTCCATCATTTAAACTTAATCTACGGGAATAGAACGTTGTATTGCCGAATAGTGCATCGAAATCCATTAAAAGGTCGAGAAATGGCGCCACTTTGAAATTTAGGTCACACAAGTAACTTTGACAGATTAAGGTTAGGTTAGAAAAACGCGATTTTCTGGCATTTCTACTCAAAATACGGGAAAATTCCATCATTTAAACTTAATCTACGGGAATAGAACGTTGTATTGCCGAATAGTGCATCGAAATCCATTAAAAGGTCGAGAAATGGCGCCACTTTGAAATTTAGGTCACACAAGTAACTTTGACAGATTAGTGTTAGGTTAGAAAAACGCGATTTTCTGGCATTTCTACTCAAAATACGGGAAAATTCCATCATTTAAACTTAATCTACGGGAATAGAACGTTGTATTGCCGAATAGTGCATCGAAATCCATTAAAAGGTCGAGAAATGGCGCCACTTTGAAATTTAGGTCACACAAGTAACTTTGACAGATTAGTGTTAGGTTAGAAAAACGCGATTTTCTGGCATTTCTACTCAAAATACGGGAAAATTCCATCATTTAAACTTAATCTACGGGAATAGAACGTTGTATTGCCGAATAGTGCATCGAAATCCATTAAAAGGTCGATAAATGGCGCCACTTTGAAATTTAGGTCACACAAGTAACTTTGACAGATTAGTGTTAGGTTAGAAAAACGCGATTTTCTGGCATTTCTACTCAAAATACGGGAAAATTCCATCATTTAAACTTAATCTACGGGAATAGAACGTTGTATTGCCGAATAGTGCATCGAAATCCATTAAAAGGTCGAGAAATGGCGCCACTTTGAAATTTAGGTCACACAAGTAACTTTGACAGATTAGTGTTAGGTTAGAAAAACGCGATTTTCTGGCATTTCTACTCAAAATACGGGGAAATTCCATCATTTAAACTTAATCTACGGGAATAGAACGTTGTATTGCCGAATAGTGCATCGAAATCCATTAAAAGGTCGAGAAATGGCGCCACTTTGAAATTGTTGAACTCATCCTGCCCACCACACCCCCCCCCCCCCCTCCCCTCCGCCCTCCCTCCTAAAGTACCTAGAGATGAATTACGGGATCGAAAGTGCACAAAAGTCTTAAACTGTCATTTGCCCTTTCATAATAACGCTAAAAATACGAGCTACTGGCTTTTAAAGCTTAGAGGCACACAAGATCTAGCATGTTTTCACAAAAGGGGGTGTTAGGTTCTAAGGGTCCTTTTCTGAAAACAGCCTAGATCTTGTGTGCCTTTAAGCTTTAAAAGCCAGTAACTCGTGTTTTTGCCGTTTTCTAGAAACAGCAAATGGCAGTTGAAGACTTTTCTGGCCTTTCTATCCCATAATTGACTTGTCTTAGATTTATCCCATAATTTCTTAATTTGAGAGCTAGAGGTTAGTGTTAGGTTAGAAAAACGCTATTTTCTGGCATTTCTACTCAAAATACGGGAAAATTCCATCATTTAAACTTAATCTACGGGAATAGAACGTTGTATTGCCGAATAGTGCATCGAAATCCATTAAAAGGTCGAGAAATGGCGCCACTTTGAAATTTAGGTCACACAAGTAACTTTGACAGATTAAGGTTAGGTTAGAAAAACGCGATTTTCTGGCATTTCTACTCAAAATACGGGAAAATTCCATCATTTAAACTTAATCTACGGGAATAGAACGTTGTATTGCCGAATAGTGCATCGAAATCCATTAAAAGGTCGAGAAATGGCGCCACTTTGAAATTTAGGTCACACAAGTAACTTTGACAGATTAAGGTTAGGTTAGAAAAACGCGATTTTCTGGCATTTCTACTCAAAATACGGGAAAATTCCATCATTTAAACTTAATCTACGGGAATAGAACGTTGTATTGCCGAATAGTGCATCGAAATCCATTAAAAGGTCGAGAAATGGCGCCACTTTGAAATTTAGGTCACACAAGTAACTTTGACAGATTAAGGTTAGGTTAGAAAAACGCGATTTTCTGGCATTTCTACTCAAAATACGGGAAAATTCCATCATTTAAACTTAATCTACGGGAATAGAACGTTGTATTGCCGAATAGTGCATCGAAATCCATTAAAAGGTCGAGAAATGGCGCCACTTTGAAATTTAGGTCACACAAGTAACTTTGACAGATTAAGGTTAGGTTAGAAAAACGCGATTTTCTGGCATTTCTACTCAAAATACGGGAAAATTCCATCATTTAAACTTAATCTACGGGAATAGAACGTTGTATTGCCGAATAGTGCATCGAAATCCATTAAAAGGTCGAGAAATGGCGCCACTTTGAAATTTAGGTCACACAAGTAACTTTGACAGATTAGTGTTAGGTTAGAAAAACGCGATTTTCTGGCATTTCTACTCAAAATACGGGAAAATTCCATCATTTAAACTTAATCTACGGGAATAGAACGTTGTATTGCCGAATAGTGCATCGAAATCCATTAAAAGGTCGAGAAATGGCGCCACTTTGAAATTTAGGTCACACAAGTAACTTTGACAGATTAGTGTTAGGTTAGAAAAACGCGATTTTCTGGCATTTCTACTCAAAATACGGGAAAATTCCATCATTTAAACTTAATCTACGGGAATAGAACGTTGTATTGCCGAATAGTGCATCGAAATCCATTAAAAGGTCGATAAATGGCGCCACTTTGAAATTTAGGTCACACAAGTAACTTTGACAGATTAGTGTTAGGTTAGAAAAACGCGATTTTCTGGCATTTCTACTCAAAATACGGGAAAATTCCATCATTTAAACTTAATCTACGGGAATAGAACGTTGTATTGCCGAATAGTGCATCGAAATCCATTAAAAGGTCGAGAAATGGCGCCACTTTGAAATTTAGGTCACACAAGTAACTTTGACAGATTAGTGTTAGGTTAGAAAAACGCGATTTTCTGGCATTTCTACTCAAAATACGGGGAAATTCCATCATTTAAACTTAATCTACGGGAATAGAACGTTGTATTGCCGAATAGTGCATCGAAATCCATTAAAAGGTCGAGAAATGGCGCCACTTTGAAATTGTTGAACTCATCCTGCCCACCACACCCCCCCCCCCCCCTCCCCTCCGCCCTCCCTCCTAAAGTACCTAGAGATGAATTACGGGATCGAAAGTGCACAAAAGTCTTAAACTGTCATTTGCCCTTTCATAATAACGCTAAAAATACGAGCTACTGGCTTTTAAAGCTTAGAGGCACACAAGATCTAGCATGTTTTCACAAAAGGGGGTGTTAGGTTCTAAGGGTCCTTTTCTGAAAACAGCCTAGATCTTGTGTGCCTTTAAGCTTTAAAAGCCAGTAACTCGTGTTTTTGCCGTTTTCTAGAAACAGCAAATGGCAGTTGAAGACTTTTCTGGCCTTTCTATCCCATAATTGACTTGTCTTAGATTTATCCCATAATTTCTTAATTTGAGAGCTAGAGGTTAGTGTTAGGTTAGAAAAACGCTATTTTCTGGCATTTCTACTCAAAATACGGGAAAATTCCATCATTTAAACTTAATCTACGGGAATAGAACGTTGTATTGCCGAATAGTGCATCGAAATCCATTAAAAGGTCGAGAAATGGCGCCACTTTGAAATTTAGGTCACACAAGTAACTTTGACAGATTAGTGTTAGGTTAGAAAAACGCGATTTTCTGGCATTTCTACTCAAAATACGGGAAAATTCCATCATTTAAACTTAATCTACGGGAATAGAACGTTGTATTGCCGAATAGTGCATCGAAATCCATTAAAAGGTCGATAAATGGCGCCACTTTGAAATTTAGGTCACACAAGTAACTTTGACAGATTAAGGTTAGGTTAGAAAAACGCGATTTTCTGGCATTTCTACTCAAAATACCGGAAAATTCCATCATTTAAACTTAATCTACGGGAATAGAACGTTGTATTGCCGAATAGTGCATCGAAATCCATTAAAAGGTCGAGAAATGGCGCCACTTTGAAATTTAGGTCACACAAGTAACTTTGACAGATTAAGGTTAGGTTAGAAAAACGCGATTTTCTGGCATTTCTACTCAAAATACGGGAAAATTCCATCATTTAAACTTAATCTACGGGAATAGAACGTTGTATTGCCGAATAGTGCATCGAAATCCATTAAAAGGTCGAGAAATGGCGCCACTTTGAAATTTAGGTCACACAAGTAACTTTGACAGATTAAGGTTAGGTTAGAAAAACGCGATTTTCTGGCATTTCTACTCAAAATACGGGAAAATTCCATCATTTAAACTTAATCTACGGGAATAGAACGTTGTATTGCCGAATAGTGCATCGAAATCCATTAAAAGGTCGAGAAATGGCGCCACTTTGAAATTTAGGTCACACAAGTAACTTTGACAGATTAGTGTTAGGTTAGAAAAACGCGATTTTCTGGCATTTCTACTCAAAATACGGGGAAATTCCATCATTTAAACTTAATCTACGGGAATAGAACGTTGTATTGCCGAATAGTGCATCGAAATCCATTAAAAGGTCGAGAAATGGCGCCACTTTGAAATTGTTGAACTCATCCTGCCCACCACCCCCCCCCCCCCCCCTCCCCTCCGCCCTCCCTCCTAAAGTACCTAGAGATGAATTACGGGATCGAAAGTGCACAAAAGTCTTAAACTGTCATTTGCCCTTTCATAATAACGCTAAAAATACGAGCTACTGGCTTTTAAAGCTTAGAGGCACACAAGATCTAGCATGTTTTCACAAAAGGGGGTGTTAGGTTCTAAGGGTCCTTTTCTGAAAACAGCCTAGATCTTGTGTGCCTTTAAGCTTTAAAAGCCAGTAACTCGTGTTTTTGCCGTTTTCTAGAAACAGCAAATGGCAGTTGAAGACTTTTCTGGCCTTTCTATCCCATAATTGACTTGTCTTAGATTTATCCCATAATTTCTTAATTTGAGAGCTAGAGGTTAGTGTTAGGTTAGAAAAACGCTATTTTCTGGCATTTCTACTCAAAATACGGGAAAATTCCATCATTTAAACTTAATCTACGGGAATAGAACGTTGTATTGCCGAATAGTGCATCGAAATCCATTAAAAGGTCGAGAAATGGCGCCACTTTGAAATTTAGGTCACACAAGTAACTTTGACAGATTAGTGTTAGGTTAGAAAAACGCGATTTTCTGGCATTTCTACTCAAAATACGGGGAAATTCCATCATTTAAACTTAATCTACGGGAATAGAACGTTGTATTGCCGAATAGTGCATCGAAATCCATTAAAAGGTCGAGAAATGGCGCCACTTTGAAATTGTTGAACTCATCCTGCCCACCACCCCCCCCCCCTCCCCTCCGCCCTCCCTCCTAAAGTACCTAGAGATGAATTACGGGATCGAAAGTGCACAAAAGTCTTAAACTGTCATTTGCCCTTTCATAATAACGCTAAAAATACGAGCTACTGGCTTTTAAAGCTTAGAGGCACACAAGATCTAGCATGTTTTCACAAAAGGGGGTGTTAGGTTCTAAGGGTCCTTTTCTGAAAACAGCCTAGATCTTGTGTGCCTTTAAGCTTTAAAAGCCAGTAACTCGTGTTTTTGCCGTTTTCTAGAAACAGCAAATGGCAGTTGAAGACTTTTCTGGCCTTTCTATCCCATAATTGACTTGTCTTAGATTTATCCCATAATTTCTTAATTTGAGAGCTAGAGGTTAGTGTTAGGTTAGAAAAACGCTATTTTCTGGCATTTCTACTCAAAATACGGGAAAATTCCATCATTTAAACTTAATCTACGGGAATAGAACGTTGTATTGCCGAATAGTGCATCGAAATCCATTAAAAGGTCGAGAAATGGCGCCACTTTGAAATTTAGGTCACACAAGTAACTTTGACAGATTAGTGTTAGGTTAGAAAAACGCGATTTTCTGGCATTTCTACTCAAAATACGGGGAAATTCCATCATTTAAACTTAATCTACGGGAATAGAACGTTGTATTGCCGAATAGTGCATCGAAATCCATTAAAAGGTCGAGAAATGGCGCCACTTTGAAATTGTTGAACTCATCCTGCCCACCACCCCCCCCCCCCCCTCCCCTCCGCCCTCCCTCCTAAAGTACCTAGAGATGAATTACGGGATCGAAAGTGCACAAAAGTCTTAAACTGTCATTTGCCCTTTCATAATAACGCTAAAAATACGAGCTACTGGCTTTTAAAGCTTAGAGGCACACAAGATCTAGCATGTTTTCACAAAAGGGGGTGTTAGGTTCTAAGGGTCCTTTTCTGAAAACAGCCTAGATCTTGTGTGCCTTTAAGCTTTAAAAGCCAGTAACTCGTGTTTTTGCCGTTTTCTAGAAACAGCAAATGGCAGTTGAAGACTTTTCTGGCCTTTCTATCCCATAATTGACTTGTCTTAGATTTATCCCATAATTTCTTAATTTGAGAGCTAGAGGTTAGTGTTAGGTTAGAAAAACGCTATTTTCTGGCATTTCTACTCAAAATACGGGAAAATTCCATCATTTAAACTTAATCTACGGGAATAGAACGTTGTATTGCCGAATAGTGCATCGAAATCCATTAAAAGGTCGAGAAATGGCGCCACTTTGAAATTTAGGTCACACAAGTAACTTTGACAGATTAGTGTTAGGTTAGAAAAACGCGATTTTCTGGCATTTCTACTCAAAATACGGGAAAATTCCATCATTTAAACTTAATCTACGGGAATAGAACGTTGTATTGCCGAATAGTGCATCGAAATCCATTAAAAGGTCGATAAATGGCGCCACTTTGAAATTTAGGTCACACAAGTAACTTTGACAGATTAAGGTTAGGTTAGAAAAACGCGATTTTCTGGCATTTCTACTCAAAATACCGGAAAATTCCATCATTTAAACTTAATCTACGGGAATAGAACGTTGTATTGCCGAATAGTGCATCGAAATCCATTAAAAGGTCGAGAAATGGCGCCACTTTGAAATTTAGGTCACACAAGTAACTTTGACAGATTAAGGTTAGGTTAGAAAAACGCGATTTTCTGGCATTTCTACTCAAAATACGGGAAAATTCCATCATTTAAACTTAATCTACGGGAATAGAACGTTGTATTGCCGAATAGTGCATCGAAATCCATTAAAAGGTCGAGAAATGGCGCCACTTTGAAATTTAGGTCACACAAGTAACTTTGACAGATTAAGGTTAGGTTAGAAAAACGCGATTTTCTGGCATTTCTACTCAAAATACGGGAAAATTCCATCATTTAAACTTAATCTACGGGAATAGAACGTTGTATTGCCGAATAGTGCATCGAAATCCATTAAAAGGTCGAGAAATGGCGCCACTTTGAAATTTAGGTCACACAAGTAACTTTGACAGATTAAGGTTAGGTTAGAAAAACGCGATTTTCTGGCATTTCTACTCAAAATACGGGAAAATTCCATCATTTAAACTTAATCTACGGGAATAGAACGTTGTATTGCCGAATAGTGCATCGAAATCCATTAAAAGGTCGAGAAATGGCGCCACTTTGAAATTGTTGAACTCATCCTGCCCACCACCCCCCCCCCCCCCCTCCCCTCCGCCCTCCCTCCTAAAGTACCTAGAGATGAATTACGGGATCGAAAGTGCACAAAAGTCTTAAACTGTCATTTGCCCTTTCATAATAACGCTAAAAATACGAGCTACTGGCTTTTAAAGCTTAGAGGCACACAAGATCTAGCATGTTTTCACAAAAGGGGGTGTTAGGTTCTAAGGGTCCTTTTCTGAAAACAGCCTAGATCTTGTGTGCCTTTAAGCTTTAAAAGCCAGTAACTCGTGTTTTTGCCGTTTTCTAGAAACAGCAAATGGCAGTTGAAGACTTTTCTGGCCTTTCTATCCCATAATTGACTTGTCTTAGATTTATCCCATAATTTCTTAATTTGAGAGCTAGAGGTTAGTGTTAGGTTAGAAAAACGCTATTTTCTGGCATTTCTACTCAAAATACGGGAAAATTCCATCATTTAAACTTAATCTACGGGAATAGAACGTTGTATTGCCGAATAGTGCATCGAAATCCATTAAAAGGTCGAGAAATGGCGCCACTTTGAAATTTAGGTCACACAAGTAACTTTGACAGATTAGTGTTAGGTTAGAAAAACGCGATTTTCTGGCATTTCTACTCAAAATACGGGAAAATTCCATCATTTAAACTTAATCTACGGGAATAGAACGTTGTATTGCCGAATAGTGCATCGAAATCCATTAAAAGGTCGATAAATGGCGCCACTTTGAAATTTAGGTCACACAAGTAACTTTGACAGATTAAGGTTAGGTTAGAAAAACGCGATTTTCTGGCATTTCTACTCAAAATACGGGAAAATTCCATCATTTAAACTTAATCTACGGGAATAGAACGTTGTATTGCCGAATAGTGCATCGAAATCCATTAAAAGGTCGAGAAATGGCGCCACTTTGAAATTTAGGTCACACAAGTAACTTTGACAGATTAAGGTTAGGTTAGAAAAACGCGATTTTCTGGCATTTCTACTCAAAATACGGGGAAATTCCATCATTTAAACTTAATCTACGGGAATAGAACGTTGTATTGCCGAATAGTGCATCGAAATCCATTAAAAGGTCGAGAAATGGCGCCACTTTGAAATTTAGGTCACACAAGTAACTTTGACAGATTAGTGTTAGGTTAGAAAAACGCGATTTTCTGGCATTTCTACTCAAAATACGGGGAAATTCCATCATTTAAACTTAATCTACGGGAATAGAACGTTGTATTGCCGAATAGTGCATCGAAATCCATTAAAAGGTCGAGAAATGGCGCCACTTTGAAATTGTTGAACTCATCCTGCCCACCACCCCCCCCCCCCCCTCCCCTCCGCCCTCCCTCCTAAAGTACCTAGAGATGAATTACGGGATCGAAAGTGCACAAAAGTCTTAAACTGTCATTTGCCCTTTCATAATAACGCTAAAAATACGAGCTACTGGCTTTTAAAGCTTAGAGGCACACAAGAATCTTGTGTGCCTTTAAGCTTTAAAAGCCAGTAACTCGTGTTTTTGCCGTTTTCTAGAAACAGCAAATGGCAGTTGAAGACTTTTCTGGCCTTTCTATCCCATAATTGACTTGTCTTAGATTTATCCCATAATTTCTTAATTTGAGAGCTAGAGGTTAGTGTTAGGTTAGAAAAACGCTATTTTCTGGCATTTCTACTCAAAATACGGGAAAATTCCATCATTTAAACTTAATCTACGGGAATAGAACGTTGTATTGCCGAATAGTGCATCGAAATCCATTAAAAGGTCGAGAAATGGCGCCACTTTGAAATTTAGGTCACACAAGTAACTTTGACAGATTAGTGTTAGGTTAGAAAAACGCGATTTTCTGGCATTTCTACTCAAAATACGGGGAAATTCCATCATTTAAACTTAATCTACGGGAATAGAACGTTGTATTGCCGAATAGTGCATCGAAATCCATTAAAAGGTCGAGAAATGGCGCCACTTTGAAATTGTTGAACTCATCCTGCCCACCACCCCCCCCCCCCTCCCCTCCGCCCTCCCTCCTAAAGTACCTAGAGATGAATTACGGGATCGAAAGTGCACAAAAGTCTTAAACTGTCATTTGCCCTTTCATAATAACGCTAAAAATACGAGCTACTGGCTTTTAAAGCTTAGAGGCACACAAGAATCTTGTGTGCCTTTAAGCTTTAAAAGCCAGTAACTCGTGTTTTTGCCGTTTTCTAGAAACAGCAAATGGCAGTTGAAGACTTTTCTGGCCTTTCTATCCCATAATTGACTTGTCTTAGATTTATCCCATAATTTCTTAATTTGAGAGCTAGAGGTTAGTGTTAGGTTAGAAAAACGCTATTTTCTGGCATTTCTACTCAAAATACGGGAAAATTCCATCATTTAAACTTAATCTACGGGAATAGAACGTTGTATTGCCGAATAGTGCATCGAAATCCATTAAAAGGTCGAGAAATGGCGCCACTTTGAAATTTAGGTCACACAAGTAACTTTGACAGATTAGTGTTAGGTTAGAAAAACGCGATTTTCTGGCATTTCTACTCAAAATACGGGAAAATTCCATCATTTAAACTTAATCTACGGGAATAGAACGTTGTATTGCCGAATAGTGCATCGAAATCCATTAAAAGGTCGATAAATGGCGCCACTTTGAAATTTAGGTCACACAAGTAACTTTGACAGATTAAGGTTAGGTTAGAAAAACGCGATTTTCTGGCATTTCTACTCAAAATACGGGAAAATTCCATCATTTAAACTTAATCTACGGGAATAGAACGTTGTATTGCCGAATAGTGCATCGAAATCCATTAAAAGGTCGAGAAATGGCGCCACTTTGAAATTTAGGTCACACAAGTAACTTTGACAGATTAAGGTTAGGTTAGAAAAACGCGATTTTCTGGCATTTCTACTCAAAATACGGGGAAATTCCATCATTTAAACTTAATCTACGGGAATAGAACGTTGTATTGCCGAATAGTGCATCGAAATCCATTAAAAGGTCGAGAAATGGCGCCACTTTGAAATTTAGGTCACACAAGTAACTTTGACAGATTAGTGTTAGGTTAGAAAAACGCGATTTTCTGGCATTTCTACTCAAAATACGGGGAAATTCCATCATTTAAACTTAATCTACGGGAATAGAACGTTGTATTGCCGAATAGTGCATCGAAATCCATTAAAAGGTCGAGAAATGGCGCCACTTTGAAATTGTTGAACTCATCCTGCCCACCACCCCCCCCCCCCTCCCCTCCGCCCTCCCTCCTAAAGTACCTAGAGATGAATTACGGGATCGAAAGTGCACAAAAGTCTTAAACTGTCATTTGCCCTTTCATAATAACGCTAAAAATACGAGCTACTGGCTTTTAAAGCTTAGAGGCACACAAGAATCTTGTGTGCCTTTAAGCTTTAAAAGCCAGTAACTCGTGTTTTTGCCGTTTTCTAGAAACAGCAAATGGCAGTTGAAGACTTTTCTGGCCTTTCTATCCCATAATTGACTTGTCTTAGATTTATCCCATAATTTCTTAATTTGAGAGCTAGAGGTTAGTGTTAGGTTAGAAAAACGCTATTTTCTGGCATTTCTACTCAAAATACGGGAAAATTCCATCATTTAAACTTAATCTACGGGAATAGAACGTTGTATTGCCGAATAGTGCATCGAAATCCATTAAAAGGTCGAGAAATGGCGCCACTTTGAAATTTAGGTCACACAAGTAACTTTGACAGATTAGTGTTAGGTTAGAAAAACGCGATTTTCTGGCATTTCTACTCAAAATACGGGGAAATTCCATCATTTAAACTTAATCTACGGGAATAGAACGTTGTATTGCCGAATAGTGCATCGAAATCCATTAAAAGGTCGAGAAATGGCGCCACTTTGAAATTGTTGAACTCATCCTGCCCACCACCCCCCCCCCCCCCCTCCCCTCCGCCCTCCCTCCTAAAGTACCTAGAGATGAATTACGGGATCGAAAGTGCACAAAAGTCTTAAACTGTCATTTGCCCTTTCATAATAACGCTAAAAATACGAGCTACTGGCTTTTAAAGCTTAGAGGCACACAAGAATCTTGTGTGCCTTTAAGCTTTAAAAGCCAGTAACTCGTGTTTTTGCCGTTTTCTAGAAACAGCAAATGGCAGTTGAAGACTTTTCTGGCCTTTCTATCCCATAATTGACTTGTCTTAGATTTATCCCATAATTTCTTAATTTGAGAGCTAGAGGTTAGTGTTAGGTTAGAAAAACGCTATTTTCTGGCATTTCTACTCAAAATACGGGAAAATTCCATCATTTAAACTTAATCTACGGGAATAGAACGTTGTATTGCCGAATAGTGCATCGAAATCCATTAAAAGGTCGAGAAATGGCGCCACTTTGAAATTTAGGTCACACAAGTAACTTTGACAGATTAGTGTTAGGTTAGAAAAACGCGATTTTCTGGCATTTCTACTCAAAATACGGGAAAATTCCATCATTTAAACTTAATCTACGGGAATAGAACGTTGTATTGCCGAATAGTGCATCGAAATCCATTAAAAGGTCGATAAATGGCGCCACTTTGAAATTTAGGTCACACAAGTAACTTTGACAGATTAAGGTTAGGTTAGAAAAACGCGATTTTCTGGCATTTCTACTCAAAATACGGGAAAATTCCATCATTTAAACTTAATCTACGGGAATAGAACGTTGTATTGCCGAATAGTGCATCGAAATCCATTAAAAGGTCGAGAAATGGCGCCACTTTGAAATTTAGGTCACACAAGTAACTTTGACAGATTAAGGTTAGGTTAGAAAAACGCGATTTTCTGGCATTTCTACTCAAAATACGGGAAAATTCCATCATTTAAACTTAATCTACGGGAATAGAACATTGTATTGCCGAATAGTGCATCGAAATCCATTAAAAGGTCGAGAAATGGCGCCACTTTGAAATTTAGGTCACACAAGTAACTTTGACAGATTAAGGTTAGGTTAGAAAAACGCGATTTTCTGGCATTTCTACTCAAAATACGGGAAAATTCCATCATTTAAACTTAATCTACGGGAATAGAACGTTGTATTGCCGAATAGTGCATCGAAATCCATTAAAAGGTCGAGAAATGGCGCCACTTTGAAATTTAGGTCACACAAGTAACTTTGACAGATTAGTGTTAGGTTAGAAAAACGCGATTTTCTGGCATTTCTACTCAAAATACGGGGAAATTCCATCATTTAAACTTAATCTACGGGAATAGAACGTTGTATTGCCGAATAGTGCATCGAAATCCATTAAAAGGTCGAGAAATGGCGCCACTTTGAAATTGTTGAACTCATCCTGCCCACCACCCCCCCCCCCCCTCCCCTCCGCCCTCCCTCCTAAAGTACCTAGAGATGAATTACGGGATCGAAAGTGCACAAAAGTCTTAAACTGTCATTTGCCCTTTCATAATAACGCTAAAAATACGAGCTACTGGCTTTTAAAGCTTAGAGGCACACAAGAATCTTGTGTGCCTTTAAGCTTTAAAAGCCAGTAACTCGTGTTTTTGCCGTTTTCTAGAAACAGCAAATGGCAGTTGAAGACTTTTCTGGCCTTTCTATCCCATAATTGACTTGTCTTAGATTTATCCCATAATTTCTTAATTTGAGAGCTAGAGGTTAGTGTTAGGTTAGAAAAACGCTATTTTCTGGCATTTCTACTCAAAATACGGGAAAATTCCATCATTTAAACTTAATCTACGGGAATAGAACGTTGTATTGCCGAATAGTGCATCGAAATCCATTAAAAGGTCGAGAAATGGCGCCACTTTGAAATTTAGGTCACACAAGTAACTTTGACAGATTAGTGTTAGGTTAGAAAAACGCGATTTTCTGGCATTTCTACTCAAAATACGGGAAAATTCCATCATTTAAACTTAATCTACGGGAATAGAACGTTGTATTGCCGAATAGTGCATCGAAATCCATTAAAAGGTCGATAAATGGCGCCACTTTGAAATTTAGGTCACACAAGTAACTTTGACAGATTAAGGTTAGGTTAGAAAAACGCGATTTTCTGGCATTTCTACTCAAAATACGGGAAAATTCCATCATTTAAACTTAATCTACGGGAATAGAACGTTGTATTGCCGAATAGTGCATCGAAATCCATTAAAAGGTCGAGAAATGGCGCCACTTTGAAATTTAGGTCACACAAGTAACTTTGACAGATTAAGGTTAGGTTAGAAAAACGCGATTTTCTGGCATTTCTACTCAAAATACGGGGAAATTCCATCATTTAAACTTAATCTACGGGAATAGAACGTTGTATTGCCGAATAGTGCATCGAAATCCATTAAAAGGTCGAGAAATGGCGCCACTTTGAAATTTAGGTCACACAAGTAACTTTGACAGATTAGTGTTAGGTTAGAAAAACGCGATTTTCTGGCATTTCTACTCAAAATACGGGGAAATTCCATCATTTAAACTTAATCTACGGGAATAGAACGTTGTATTGCCGAATAGTGCATCGAAATCCATTAAAAGGTCGAGAAATGGCGCCACTTTGAAATTGTTGAACTCATCCTGCCCACCACCCCCCCCCCCCTCCCCTCCGCCCTCCCTCCTAAAGTACCTAGAGATGAATTACGGGATCGAAAGTGCACAAAAGTCTTAAACTGTCATTTGCCCTTTCATAATAACGCTAAAAATACGAGCTACTGGCTTTTAAAGCTTAGAGGCACACAAGAATCTTGTGTGCCTTTAAGCTTTAAAAGCCAGTAACTCGTGTTTTTGCCGTTTTCTAGAAACAGCAAATGGCAGTTGAAGACTTTTCTGGCCTTTCTATCCCATAATTGACTTGTCTTAGATTTATCCCATAATTTCTTAATTTGAGAGCTAGAGGTTAGTGTTAGGTTAGAAAAACGCTATTTTCTGGCATTTCTACTCAAAATACGGGAAAATTCCATCATTTAAACTTAATCTACGGGAATAGAACGTTGTATTGCCGAATAGTGCATCGAAATCCATTAAAAGGTCGAGAAATGGCGCCACTTTGAAATTTAGGTCACACAAGTAACTTTGACAGATTAGTGTTAGGTTAGAAAAACGCGATTTTCTGGCATTTCTACTCAAAATACGGGGAAATTCCATCATTTAAACTTAATCTACGGGAATAGAACGTTGTATTGCCGAATAGTGCATCGAAATCCATTAAAAGGTCGAGAAATGGCGCCACTTTGAAATTGTTGAACTCATCCTGCCCACCACCCCCCCCCCCCCCTCCCCTCCGCCCTCCCTCCTAAAGTACCTAGAGATGAATTACGGGATCGAAAGTGCACAAAAGTCTTAAACTGTCATTTGCCCTTTCATAATAACGCTAAAAATACGAGCTACTGGCTTTTAAAGCTTAGAGGCACACAAGAATCTTGTGTGCCTTTAAGCTTTAAAAGCCAGTAACTCGTGTTTTTGCCGTTTTCTAGAAACAGCAAATGGCAGTTGAAGACTTTTCTGGCCTTTCTATCCCATAATTGACTTGTCTTAGATTTATCCCATAATTTCTTAATTTGAGAGCTAGAGGTTAGTGTTAGGTTAGAAAAACGCTATTTTCTGGCATTTCTACTCAAAATACGGGAAAATTCCATCATTTAAACTTAATCTACGGGAATAGAACGTTGTATTGCCGAATAGTGCATCGAAATCCATTAAAAGGTCGAGAAATGGCGCCACTTTGAAATTTAGGTCACACAAGTAACTTTGACAGATTAGTGTTAGGTTAGAAAAACGCGATTTTCTGGCATTTCTACTCAAAATACGGGAAAATTCCATCATTTAAACTTAATCTACGGGAATAGAACGTTGTATTGCCGAATAGTGCATCGAAATCCATTAAAAGGTCGATAAATGGCGCCACTTTGAAATTTAGGTCACACAAGTAACTTTGACAGATTAAGGTTAGGTTAGAAAAACGCGATTTTCTGGCATTTCTACTCAAAATACGGGAAAATTCCATCATTTAAACTTAATCTACGGGAATAGAACGTTGTATTGCCGAATAGTGCATCGAAATCCATTAAAAGGTCGAGAAATGGCGCCACTTTGAAATTTAGGTCACACAAGTAACTTTGACAGATTAAGGTTAGGTTAGAAAAACGCGATTTTCTGGCATTTCTACTCAAAATACGGGAAAATTCCATCATTTAAACTTAATCTACGGGAATAGAACATTGTATTGCCGAATAGTGCATCGAAATCCATTAAAAGGTCGAGAAATGGCGCCACTTTGAAATTTAGGTCACACAAGTAACTTTGACAGATTAAGGTTAGGTTAGAAAAACGCGATTTTCTGGCATTTCTACTCAAAATACGGGAAAATTCCATCATTTAAACTTAATCTACGGGAATAGAACGTTGTATTGCCGAATAGTGCATCGAAATCCATTAAAAGGTCGAGAAATGGCGCCACTTTGAAATTTAGGTCACACAAGTAACTTTGACAGATTAAGGTTAGGTTAGAAAAACGCGATTTTCTGGCATTTCTACTCAAAATACGGGAAAATTCCATCATTTAAACTTAATCTACGGGAATAGAACATTGTATTGCCGAATAGTGCATCGAAATCCATTAAAAGGTCGAGAAATGGCGCCACTTTGAAATTTAGGTCACACAAGTAACTTTGACAGATTAAGGTTAGGTTAGAAAAACGCGATTTTCTGGCATTTCTACTCAAAATACGGGAAAATTCCATCATTTAAACTTAATCTACGGGAATAGAACGTTGTATTGCCGAATAGTGCATCGAAATCCATTAAAAGGTCGAGAAATGGCGCCACTTTGAAATTTAGGTCACACAAGTAACTTTGACAGATTAAGGTTAGGTTAGAAAAACGCGATTTTCTGGCATTTCTACTCAAAATACGGGAAAATTCCATCATTTAAACTTAATCTACGGGAATAGAACGTTGTATTGCCGAATAGTGCATCGAAATCCATTAAAAGGTCGAGAAATGGCGCCACTTTGAAATTTAGGTCACACAAGTAACTTTGACAGATTAGTGTTAGGTTAGAAAAACGCGATTTTCTGGCATTTCTACTCAAAATACGGGAAAATTCCATCATTTAAACTTAATCTACGGGAATAGAACGTTGTATTGCCGAATAGTGCATCGAAATCCATTAAAAGGTCGAGAAATGGCGCCACTTTGAAATTTAGGTCACACAAGTAACTTTGACAGATTAAGGTTAGGTTAGAAAAACGCGATTTTCTGGCATTTCTACTCAAAATACGGGAAAATTCCATCATTTAAACTTAATCTACGGGAATAGAACGTTGTATTGCCGAATAGTGCATCGAAATCCATTAAAAGGTCGAGAAATGGCGCCACTTTGAAATTTAGGTCACACAAGTAACTTTGACAGATTAGTGTTAGGTTAGAAAAACGCGATTTTCTGGCATTTCTACTCAAAATACGGGAAAATTCCATCATTTAAACTTAATCTACGGGAATAGAACGTTGTATTGCCGAATAGTGCATCGAAATCCATTAAAAGGTCGAGAAATGGCGCCACTTTGAAATTTAGGTCACACAAGTAACTTTGACAGATTAAGGTTAGGTTAGAAAAACGCGATTTTCTGGCATTTCTACTCAAAATACGGGAAAATTCCATCATTTAAACTTAATCTACGGGAATAGAACGTTGTATTGCCGAATAGTGCATCGAAATCCATTAAAAGGTCGAGAAATGGCGCCACTTTGAAATTTAGGTCACACAAGTAACTTTGACAGATTAAGGTTAGGTTAGAAAAACGCGATTTTCTGGCATTTCTACTCAAAATACGGGAAAATTCCATCATTTAAACTTAATCTACGGGAATAGAACGTTGTATTGCCGAATAGTGCATCGAAATCCATTAAAAGGTCGAGAAATGGCGCCACTTTGAAATTTAGGTCACACAAGTAACTTTGACAGATTAAGGTTAGGTTAGAAAAACGCGATTTTCTGGCATTTCTACTCAAAATACGGGAAAATTCCATCATTTAAACTTAATCTACGGGAATAGAACGTTGTATTGCCGAATAGTGCATCGAAATCCATTAAAAGGTCGAGAAATGGCGCCACTTTGAAATTTAGGTCACACAAGTAACTTTGACAGATTAAGGTTAGGTTAGAAAAACGCGATTTTCTGGCATTTCTACTCAAAATACGGGAAAATTCCATCATTTAAACTTAATCTACGGGAATAGAACGTTGTATTGCCGAATAGTGCATCGAAATCCATTAAAAGGTCGAGAAATGGCGCCACTTTGAAATTTAGGTCACACAAGTAACTTTGACAGATTAGTGTTAGGTTAGAAAAACGCGATTTTCTGGCATTTCTACTCAAAATACGGGAAAATTCCATCATTTAAACTTAATCTACGGGAATAGAACGTTGTATTGCCGAATAGTGCATCGAAATCCATTAAAAGGTCGATAAATGGCGCCACTTTGAAATTTAGGTCACACAAGTAACTTTGACAGATTAGTGTTAGGTTAGAAAAACGCGATTTTCTGGCATTTCTACTCAAAATACGGGAAAATTCCATCATTTAAACTTAATCTACGGGAATAGAACGTTGTATTGCCGAATAGTGCATCGAAATCCATTAAAAGGTCGATAAATGGCGCCACTTTGAAATTTAGGTCACACAAGTAACTTTGACAGATTAGTGTTAGGTTAGAAAAACGCGATTTTCTGGCATTTCTACTCAAAATACGGGAAAATTCCATCATTTAAACTTAATCTACGGGAATAGAACGTTGTATTGCCGAATAGTGCATCGAAATCCATTAAAAGGTCGATAAATGGCGCCACTTTGAAATTTAGGTCACACAAGTAACTTTGACAGATTAAGGTTAGGTTAGAAAAACGCGATTTTCTGGCATTTCTACTCAAAATACCGGAAAATTCCATCATTTAAACTTAATCTACGGGAATAGAACGTTGTATTGCCGAATAGTGCATCGAAATCCATTAAAAGGTCGAGAAATGGCGCCACTTTGAAATTTAGGTCACACAAGTAACTTTGACAGATTAAGGTTAGGTTAGAAAAACGCGATTTTCTGGCATTTCTACTCAAAATACGGGAAAATTCCATCATTTAAACTTAATCTACGGGAATAGAACGTTGTATTGCCGAATAGTGCATCGAAATCCATTAAAAGGTCGAGAAATGGCGCCACTTTGAAATTTAGGTCACACAAGTAACTTTGACAGATTAAGGTTAGGTTAGAAAAACGCGATTTTCTGGCATTTCTACTCAAAATACGGGAAAATTCCATCATTTAAACTTAATCTACGGGAATAGAACGTTGTATTGCCGAATAGTGCATCGAAATCCATTAAAAGGTCGAGAAATGGCGCCACTTTGAAATTTAGGTCACACAAGTAACTTTGACAGATTAGTGTTAGGTTAGGAAAACGCGATTTTCTGGCATTTCTACTCAAAATACGGGGAAATTCCATCATTTAAACTTAATCTACGGGAATAGAACGTTGTATTGCCGAATAGTGCATCGAAATCCATTAAAAGGTCGAGAAATGGCGCCACTTTGAAATTGTTGAACTCATCCTGCCCACCACCCCCCCCCCCCCCCCTCCCCTCCGCCCTCCCTCCTAAAGTACCTAGAGATGAATTACGGGATCGAAAGTGCACAAAAGTCTTAAACTGTCATTTGCCCTTTCATAATAACGCTAAAAATACGAGCTACTGGCTTTTAAAGCTTAGAGGCACACAAGAATCTTGTGTGCCTTTAAGCTTTAAAAGCCAGTAACTCGTGTTTTTGCCGTTTTCTAGAAACAGCAAATGGCAGTTGAAGACTTTTCTGGCCTTTCTATCCCATAATTGACTTGTCTTAGATTTATCCCATAATTTCTTAATTTGAGAGCTAGAGGTTAGTGTTAGGTTAGAAAAACGCTATTTTCTGGCATTTCTACTCAAAATACGGGAACATTCCATCATTTAAACTTAATCTACGGGAATAGAACGTTGTATTGCCGAATAGTGCATCGAAATCCATTAAAAGGTCGAGAAATGGCGCCACTTTGAAATTTAGGTCACACAAGTAACTTTGACAGATTAGTGTTAGGTTAGAAAAACGCGATTTTCTGGCATTTCTACTCAAAATACGGGGAAATTCCATCATTTAAACTTAATCTACGGGAATAGAACGTTGTATTGCCGAATAGTGCATCGAAATCCATTAAAAGGTCGAGAAATGGCGCCACTTTGAAATTGTTGAACTCATCCTGCCCACCACCCCCCCCCCCCCCCCCTCCCTTCCGCCCTCCCTCCTAAAGTACCTAGAGATGAATTACGGGATCGAAAGTGCACAAAAGTCTTAAACTGTCATTTGCCCTTTCATAATAACGCTAAAAATACGAGCTACTGGCTTTTAAAGCTTAGAGGCACACAAGATCTAGCATGTTTTCACAAAAGGGGGTGTTAGGTTCTAAGGGTCCTTTTCTGAAAACAGCCTAGATCTTGTGTGCCTTTAAGCTTTAAAAGCCAGTAACTCGTGTTTTTGCCGTTTTCTAGAAACAGCAAATGGCAGTTGAAGACTTTTCTGGCCTTTCTATCCCATAATTGACTTGTCTTAGATTTATCCCATAATTTCTTAATTTGAGAGCTAGAGGTTAGTGTTAGGTTAGAAAAACGCTATTTTCTGGCATTTCTACTCAAAATACGGGAAAATTCCATCATTTAAACTTAATCTACGGGAATAGAACGTTGTATTGCCGAATAGTGCATCGAAATCCATTAAAAGGTCGAGAAATGGCGCCACTTTGAAATTTAGGTCACACAAGTAACTTTGACAGATTAGTGTTAGGTTAGAAAAACGCGATTTTCTGGCATTTCTACTCAAAATACGGGAAAATTCCATCATTTAAACTTAATCTACGGGAATAGAACGTTGTATTGCCGAATAGTGCATCGAAATCCATTAAAAGGTCGATAAATGGCGCCACTTTGAAATTTAGGTCACACAAGTAACTTTGACAGATTAAGGTTAGGTTAGAAAAACGCGATTTTCTGGCATTTCTACTCAAAATACCGGAAAATTCCATCATTTAAACTTAATCTACGGGAATAGAACGTTGTATTGCCGAATAGTGCATCGAAATCCATTAAAAGGTCGAGAAATGGCGCCACTTTGAAATTGTTGAACTCATCCTGCCCACCACCCCCCCCCCCCCCCCTCCCCTCCGCCCTCCCTCCTAAAGTACCTAGAGATGAATTACGGGATCGAAAGTGCACAAAAGTCTTAAACTGTCATTTGCCCTTTCATAATAACGCTAAAAATACGAGCTACTGGCTTTTAAAGCTTAGAGGCACACAAGATCTAGCATGTTTTCACAAAAG
>JAOWCC010000074.1:0-35651 GCA_030867875.1 Actinernus sp. WN-2022 | reverse complement strand
AAGAAATAAATAAATAAAAAGAAATGAAAAGAAATAGAAATACATAAAGAAATGTATAAAAAAATAACAAATAAATAAATACAACGCATCCTGCTCTTTCATCGTGCATCATCGTGCATCACCGTGCATCACCGTGCATCATCCTGCATCATCCTGCATCATCCTGCATCATCCTGCATCATCCTGCATCATCCTGCATCATTCTGCATCATCCTGCATCATCCTGCATCATCCTGCGTTTTCCTCCATCATCCTGCTTCATACTGGCCCATCCTGATTCATGCTGTCCAATCTTGGCATATCATGAACAAAAGAAATAAATAAATAAAAAGAAATGAAAAGAAATAGAAATACATAAAGAAATGTATAAAAAAATAACTAATAAATAAATACAACGCATCCTGCTCTTTAATCGTGCATCATCGTGCATCACCGTGCATCACCGTGCATCATCCTGCATCATCCTGCATCATCCTTCATCATCCTGCATCATCCTGCATCATCCTGCATCATCCTGCATCATCCTGTAAAATCCTGCATCATCCTGCATCATCCTGCATCATCCTGCATCATCCTGCATCAGTCTGCGTCATCCTGTATCATCCTGCATCAGTCTGCGTTTTCCTCCATCATCCTGCTTCATACTGGCCCATCCTGATTCATTCTGTCCAATCTTGGCATATCATGAACAAAAGAAATAAATAAATAAAAAGAAATGAAAAGAAATAGAAATACATAAAGAAATGTATAAAAAAATAACAAATAAATAAATACAACGCATCCTGCTCTTTCATCGTGCATCATCGTGCATCACCGTGCATCACCGTGCATCATCCTGCATCATCCTGCATCATCCTGCATCATCCTGCATCATACTGCATCATCCTGCATCATTCTGCATCATCCTGCATCATCCTGCATCATCCTGCGTTTTCCTCCATCATCCTGCTTCATACTGGCCCATCCTGATTCATGCTGTCCAATCTTGGCATATCATGAACAAAAGAAATAAATAAATAAAAAGAAATGAAAAGAAATAGAAATACATAAAGAAATGTATAAAAAAATAACTAATAAATAAATACAACGCATCCTGCTCTTTAATCGTGCATCATCGTGCATCACCGTGCATCACCGTGCATCATCCTGCATCATCCTGCATCATCCTTCATCATCCTGCATCATCCTGCATCATCCTGCATCATCCTGTAAAATCCTGCATCATCCTGCATCATCCTGCATCATCCTGCATCATCCTGCATCAGTCTGCGTCATCCTGCATCATCCTGCAGCAGTCTGCGTTTTCCTCCATCATCCTGCTTCATACTGGCCCATCCTGATTCATGCTGTCCAATCTTGGTATATCATGAACAAAAGAAATAAATAAATAAAAAGAAATGAAAAGAAATAGAAATACATAAAGAAATTTATAAAAAAATAACTAACAAATAAATACAACGCATCCTGCTCTTTCATCGTGCATCACCGTACATCACCGTGCATCACCGTACATCATCCTGCATCATCCTGGATCATCCTGCATCATCCTGCATCATCCTGCATCATCCTGCATCATCCTGCATCATCCTGCATCATCCTGCATCATTCTGCATCATCCTGCATCATCCTGCAAAATCCTGCATCATCCTGCATCATCCTGCATCAGTCTGCGTCATCCTGCATCATCCTGCATCAGTCTGCGTTTTCCTCCATCATCCTGCTTCATACTGGCCCATCCTCGTTCATGCTGTCCAATCTTGGCATATCATGAACAAAATAAATAAATAAATAAATAAAAAGAAATGAAAAGAAATAGAAATACATAAAGAAATGTATAAAAAAATTACTAATAAATAAATACAACGCATCCTGCTCTTTAATCGTGCATCATCGTGCATCACCGTGCATCACCGTGCATCATCCTGCATCAACCTGCATCATCCTGCATCATCCTTCATCATCCTGCATCATCCTGCATCATCCTGCATCATTCTGCATCATCCTGCATCATCCTGCATCATCCTGCATCAGTCTGCGTTAACCTCCATCATCCTGCTTCATACTGGCCCATCCTGATTCATGCTGTCCAATCTTGGCATATCATGAACAAAATAAATAAATAAATAAAAAGAAATGAAAAGAAATAGAAATACATAAAGAAATGTATAAAAAAATAACAAGTAAATAAATACAACGCATCCTGCTCTTTCAACCTACATCATCGTGCATCATCCTACATCATCGTGCATCACCGTGCATCATCCTGCATCATCCTGCATCATCCTGCATCATCCTGCATCATCCTGCATCATCCTGCATCATCCTGCATCATCCTGCATCATCCTGCATCATCCTGCATCATCCTGCATCATCCTGCATCATCCCGCATCATCCTGCATCATCCTGCATCATCCTGCATCATCCTGCATCATCCTGCATCATCCTGCATCATCCTGCATCATCCTGCATCATCCTGCATCACCCTGCATCATCCTGCATCAGTCTGCGTCATCCTGCATCATCCTGCATCAGTCTGCGTTTTCCTCCATCATCCTGCTTCATACTGGCCCATCCTGATTCATGCTGTCCAATCTTGGCATATCATGAACAAAAGAAAAAAAGAAATAAAAAGAAATGAAAAGAAATAGAAATACACAAAGAAATGTATAAAAAAATAACAAATAAATAAATACAACGCATCCTGCTCTTTCATCCTACATCATCGTGCATGATCATACATCATCGTGCATCACCGTGCATCATCCTGTATCATCCTGCATCATCCTGCATCATCCTGCGTCATCCTGCATCATCCTGCATCATCCTGCATCATCCTGCATGATCCTGCATCATCCTGCATCATCCTGCATCATCCTGCATCATCCTGCATCATCCTGCATCATCCTGCATCATCCTGCATCATCCTGCCTCACCGTGCATCATCCTGCATCATCGTGCATCATCCTGCATCACCGTGCATCATCCTGCATCACCGTGCATCATCCTGCATCATCCTGCATCATCCTGCATCATCCTGCATCATCCTGCATCATCCTGAATCATCCTGAATCATCCTGCATCATCCTGCATCATGCTGCATCATCCTGCATCATCCTGCATCATCCTGCATCATCCTGCATCATCCTGCATCATCCTGCATCATCCTGCATCATCCTGCATCATCCTGCATCACCCTGCATCATCCTGCATCAGTCTGCGTCAGTCTGCGTCATCCTGCATCATCCTGCATCAGTCCGCGTTTTCCTCCATCATCCTGCTTCATACTGGCCCATCCTGATTCATGCTGTCCAATCTTGGCATATCATGAACAAAATAAATAAATAAATAAAAAGAAATGAAAAGAAATAGAAATACATAAAGAAATGTATAAAAAAATAACAAATAAATAAATGCAACGCATCCTGCTCTTTCATCGTGCATCATCGTGCATCACCGTGCATCACCCTGCATCATCCTGCATCATCCTGCATCATCCTGCATCATCCTGCATCATCCTGCATCATCCTGCATCATCCTGCATCATCCTGCATCATCCTGCATCATCCTGCATCATCCTGCATCATCCTGCATCATCCTGCATCATCCTGCATCATCATGCATCATCCTGCATCAGTCTGCGTCAGTCTGCGTCATCCTGCATCATCCTCCATCAGTCTGCGTTTTCCTCCGTCATCCTGCTTCATACTGGCCCATCCTGATTCATGCTGTCCAATCTTGGCATATCATGAACAAAATAAATAAATAAATAAAAAGAAATGAAAAGAAATAGAAATACATAAAGAAATGTATAAAAAAATAACAAGTAAATAAATACAACGCATCCTGCTCTTTCAACCTACATCATCGTGCATCATCCTACATCATCGTACATCACCGTGCATCATCCTGCATCATCCTGCATCATCCTGCATCATCCTGCATCATCCTGCATCATCCTGCATCATCCTGCATCATCCTGCATCATCCTGCATCATCCTGCATCATCCTGCATCATCCCGCATCATCCTGCATCATCCTGCATCATCCTGCATCATCCTGCATCATCCTGCATCATCCTGCATCATCCTGCATCATCCTGCATCATCCTGCATCACCCTGCATCATCCTGCATCAGTCTGCGTCATCCTGCATCATCCTGCATCAGTCTGCGTTTTCCTCCATCATCCTGCTTCATACTGGCCCATCCTGATTCATGCTGTCCAATCTTGGCATATCATGAACAAAATAAATAAATAAATAAAAAGAAATGAAAAGAAATAGAAATACATAAAGAAATGTATAAAAAAATAACAAATAAATAAATACAACGCATCCTGCTCTTTCATCGTGCATCATCGTGCATCACCGTGCATCACCGTGCATCATCCTGCATCATCCTGCATCATCCTGCATCATCCTGCATCATCCTGCATCATCCTGCATCATCCTGCATCATTCTGCATCATCCTGCATCATCCTGCATCATCCTGCATCATCCTGCATCATTCTGCATCATCCTGCATCATCCTGCAAAATGCTGCATCATCCTGCATCATCCTGCATCATCCTGCATCAGTCTGCGTCATCCTGCATCATCCTGCATCAGTCTGCGTTTTCCTCCATCATCCTGCTTCATACTGGCCCATCCTGATTCATGCTGTCCAATCTTGGCATATCATGAACAAAAGAAAAAAAGAAATAAAAAGAAATGAAAAGAAATAGAAATACACAAAGAAATGTATAAAAAAATAACAAATAAATAAATACAACGCATCCTGCTCTTTCATCCTACATCATCGTGCATGATCATACATCATCGTGCATCACCGTGCATCATCCTGTATCATCCTGCATCATCCTGCATCATCCTGCATCATCCTGCATCATCCTGCATCATCCTGCATCATCCTGCATGATCCTGCATCATCCTGCATCATCCTGCATCATCCTGCATCATCCTGCATCATCCTGCATCATCCTGCATCATCCTGCATCATCCTGCCTCACCGTGCATCATCCTGCATCATCGTGCATCATCCTGCATCACCGTGCATCATCCTGCATCACCGTGCATCATCCTGCATCATCCTGCATCATCCTGCATCATCCTGCATCATCCTGAATCATCCTGAATCATCCTGCATCATCCTGCATCATGCTGCATCATCCTGCATCATCCTGCATCATCCTGCATCATCCTGCATCATCCTGCATCATCCTGCATCATCCTGCATCATCCTGCATCATCCTGCATCACCCTGCATCATCCTGCATCAGTCTGCGTCAGTCTGCGTCATCCTGCATCATCCTGCATCAGTCCGCGTTTTCCTCCATCATCCTGCTTCATACTGGCCCATCCTGATTCATGCTGTCCAATCTTGGCATATCATGAACAAAATAAATAAATAAATAAAAAGAAATGAAAAGAAATAGAAATACATAAAGAAATGTATAAAAAAATAACAAATAAATAAATGCAACGCATCCTGCTCTTTCATCGTGCATCATCGTGCATCACCGTGCATCACCCTGCATCATCCTGCATCATCCTGCATCATCCTGCATCATCCTGCATCATCCTGCATCATCCTGCATCATCCTGCATCATCCTGCATCATCCTGCATCATCCTGCATCATCCTGCATCATCCTGCATCATCCTGCATCATCCTGCATCACCCTGCATCATCCTGCATCAGTCTGCGTCAGTCTGCGTCATCCTGCATCATCCTCCATCAGTCTGCGTTTTCCTCCGTCATCCTGCTTCATACTGGCCCATCCTGATTCATGCTGTCCAATCTTGGCATATCATGAACAAAAGAAATAAATAAATAAAAAGAAATGAAAAGAAATAGAAATACATAAAGAAATGTATAAAAAAATAACTAATAAATAAATACAACGCATCCTGCACTTTAATCGTGCATCATCCTGCATCAACCTGCATCATCCTGCATCATCCTGCCTCACCGTGCATCATCCTGCATCATCCTTCATCATCGTGCATCATCCTGCATCACCGTGCATCATCCTGCATCACCGTGCATCATCCTGCATCATCCTGCATCATCCTGCATCATCCTGCATCATCCTGCATCAGTATGCGTTTTCCTCCATCATCCTGCTTCATACTGGCCCATCCTGATTCATGCTGTCCAATCTTGGCATATCATGAACAAAAGAAATAAATAAATAAAAAGAAATGAAAAGAAATAGAAATACATAAAGAAATGTATAAAAAAATAACTAATAAATAAATACAACGCATCCTGCTCTTTAATCGTGCATCATCGTGCATCACCGTGCATCACCGTGCATCATCCTGCATCAACCTGCATCATCCTGCATCATCCTTCATCATCCTGCATCATCCTGCATCATCCTGCATCATCCTGCATCATCCTGCATCATCCTGTAAAATCCTGCATCATCCTGCATCATCCTGCATCATCCTGCATCAGTCTGCGTCATCCTGTATCATCCTGCATCAGTCTGCGTCAGCCTGTATCATCCTGCATCAGTCTGCGTTTTCCTCCATCATCCTGCTTCATACTGGCCCATCCTGATTCATGCTGTCCAATCTTGGCATATCATGAACAAAAGAAATAAATAAATAAAAAGAAATGAAAAGAAATAGAAATACATAAAGAAATGTATAAAAAAATAACAAATAAATAAATACAACGCATCCTGCTCTTTCATCGTGCATCATCGTGCATCACCGTGCATCACTGTGCATCATCCTGCATCATCCTGCATCATCCTGCATCATCCTGCATCATCCTGCATCATCCTGCATCATTCTGCATCATCCTGCATCATCCTGCATCATCCTGCATCATCCTGCATCATTCTGCATCATCCTGCATCATCCTGCAAAATGCTGCATCATCCTGCATCATCCTGCATCATCCTGCATCAGTCTGCGTCATCCTGCATCATCCTGCATCAGTCTGCGTTTTCCTCCATCATCCTGCTTCATACTGGCCCATCCTGATTCATGCTGTCCAATCTTGGCATATCATGAACAAAATAAATAAATAAATAAAAAGAAATGAAAAGAAATAGAAATACATAAAGAAATGTATAAAAAAATAACTAATAAATAAATACAACGCATCCTGCTCTTTAATCGTGCATCATCGTGCATCACCGTGCATCACCGTGCATCATCCTGCATCATCCTGCATCATCCTTCATCATCCTGCATCATCCTGCATCATCCTGCATCATCCTGCATCATCCTGTAAAATCCTGCATCATCCTGCATCATCCTGCATCATCCTGCATCATCCTGCATCAGTCTGCGTCATCCTGCATCATCCTGCATCAGTCTGCGTTTTCCTCCATCATCCTGCTTCATACTGGCCCATCCTGATTCATGCTGTCCAATCTTGGTATATCATGAACAAAAGAAATAAATAAATAAAAAGAAATGAAAAGAAATAGAAATACATAAAGAAATTTATAAAAAAATAACTAACAAATAAATACAACGCATCCTGCTCTTTCATCGTGCATCACCGTACATCACCGTGCATCACCGTACATCATCCTGCATCATCCTGGATCATCCTGCATCATCCTGCATCATCCTGCATCATCCTGCATCATCCTGCATCATCCTGCATCATCCTGCATCATCCTGCATCATCCTGCATCATCCTGCATCATCCTGCATCATTCTGCATCATCCTGCATCATCCTGCAAAATCCTGCATCATCCTGCATCATCCTGCATCAGTCTGCGTCATCCTGCATCATCCTGCATCAGTCTGCGTTTTCCTCCATCATCCTGCTTCATACTGGCCCATCCTCGTTCATGCTGTCCAATCTTGGCATATCATGAACAAAATAAATAAATAAATAAATAAAAAGAAATGAAAAGAAATAGAAATACATAAAGAAATGTATAAAAAAATTACTAATAAATAAATACAACGCATCCTGCTCTTTAATCGTGCATCATCGTGCATCACCGTGCATCACCGTGCATCATACTGCATCAACCTGCATCTTCCTGCATCATCCTTCATCATCCTGCATCATCCTGCATCATCCTGCATCATTCTGCATCATCCTGCATCATCCTGCATCATCCTGCATCATCCTGCATCAGTCTGCGTTAACCTCCATCATCCTGCTTCATACTGGCCCATCCTGATTCATGCTGTCCAATCTTGGCATATCATGAACAAAAGAAATAAATAAATAAAAAGAAATGAAAAGAAATAGAAATACACAAAGAAATGTATAAAAAAAAAAAAAAAAAAAATACAACGCATCCTGCTCTTTCATCCTACATCATCGTGCATGATCATACATCATCGTGCATCACCGTGCATCATCCTGTATCATCCTGCATCATCCTGCATCATCCTGCATCATCCTGCATCATTCTGCATCATCCTGCATCATCCTGCATGATCCTGCATCATCCTGCATCATCCTGCATCATCCTGCATCATCCTGCATCATCCTGCATCATCCTGCATCATCCTGCATCATCCTGCCTCACCGTGCATCATCCTGCATCATCGTGCATCATCCTGCATCACCGTGCATCATCCTGCATCACCGTGCATCATCCTGCATCATCCTGCATCATCCTGCATCATCCTGCATCATCCTGAATCATCCTGAATCATCCTGCATCATCCTGCATCATGCTGCATCATCCTGCATCATCCTGCATCATCCTGCATCATCCTGCATCATCCTGCATCATCCTGCATCATCCTGCATCACCCTGCATCATCCTGCATCAGTCTGCGTCAGTCTGCGTCATCCTGCATCATCCTGCATCAGTCCGCGTTTTCCTCCATCATCCTGCTTCATACTGGCCCATCCTGATTCATGCTGTCCAATCTTGGCATATCATGAACAAAATAAATAAATAAATAAAAAGAAATGAAAAGAAATAGAAATACATAAAGAAATGTATAAAAAAATAACAAATAAATAAATGCAACGCATCCTGCTCTTTCATCGTGCATCATCGTGCATCACCGTGCATCACCCTGCATCATCCTGCATCATCCTGCATCATCCTGCATCATCCTGCATCATCCTGCATCATCCTGCATCATCCTGCATCATCCTGCATCATCCTGCATCATCCTGCATCATCCTGCATCATCCTGCATCATCCTGCATCATCCTGCATCATCCTGCATCATCCTGCATCACCCTGCATCATCCTGCATCAGTCTGCGTCAGTCTGCGTCATCCTGCATCATCCTCCATCAGTCTGCGTTTTCCTCCGTCATCCTGCTTCATACTGGCCCATCCTGATTCATGCTGTCCAATCTTGGCATATCATGAACAAAAGAAATAAATAAATAAAAAGAAATGAAAAGAAATAGAAATACATAAAGAAATGTATAAAAAAATAACTAATAAATAAATACAACGCATCCTGCACTTTAATCGTGCATCATCCTGCATCAACCTGCATCATCCTGCATCATCCTGCCTCACCGTGCATCATCCTGCATCATCCTTCATCATCGTGCATCATCCTGCATCACCGTGCATCATCCTGCATCACCGTGCATCATCCTGCATCATCCTGCATCATCCTGCATCATCCTGCATCATCCTGCATCATCCTGCATCAGTATGCGTTTTCCTCCATCATCCTGCTTCATACTGGCCCATCCTGATTCATGCTGTCCAATCTTGGCATATCATGAACAAAAGAAATAAATAAATAAAAAGAAATGAAAAGAAATAGAAATACATAAAGAAATGTATAAAAAAATAACTAATAAATAAATACAACGCATCCTGCTCTTTAATCGTGCATCATCGTGCATCACCGTGCATCACCGTGCATCATCCTGCATCAACCTGCATCATCCTGCATCATCCTGCATCATCCTGCATCATCCTGCATCATCCTGCATCATCCTGCATCATCCTGCATCATCCTGCATCATCCTGCATCATCCTGCATCATCCTGCATCATCCCGCATCATCCTGCATCATCCTGCATCATCCTGCATCATCCTGCATCATCCTGCATCATCCTGCATCATCCTGCATCATCCTGCATCATCCTGCATCACCCTGCATCATCCTGCATCAGTCTGCGTCATCCTGCATCATCCTGCATCAGTCTGCGTTTTCCTCCATCATCCTGCTTCATACTGGCCCATCCTGATTCATGCTGTCCAATCTTGGCATATCATGAACAAAATAAATAAATAAATAAAAAGAAATGAAAAGAAATAGAAATACATAAAGAAATGTATAAAAAAATAACAAATAAATAAATACAACGCATCCTGCTCTTTCATCGTGCATCATCGTGCATCACCGTGCATCACCGTGCATCATCCTGCATCATCCTGCATCATCCTGCATCATCCTGCATCATCCTGCATCATCCTGCATCATCCTGCATCATTCTGCATCATCCTGCATCATCCTGCATCATCCTGCATCATCCTGCATCATTCTGCATCATCCTGCATCATCCTGCAAAATGCTGCATCATCCTGCATCATCCTGCATCATCCTGCATCAGTCTGCGTCATCCTGCATCATCCTGCATCAGTCTGCGTTTTCCTCCATCATCCTGCTTCATACTGGCCCATCCTGATTCATGCTGTCCAATCTTGGCATATCATGAACAAAAGAAAAAAAGAAATAAAAAGAAATGAAAAGAAATAGAAATACACAAAGAAATGTATAAAAAAATAACAAATAAATAAATACAACGCATCCTGCTCTTTCATCCTACATCATCGTGCATGATCATACATCATCGTGCATCACCGTGCATCATCCTGTATCATCCTGCATCATCCTGCATCATCCTGCATCATCCTGCATCATCCTGCATCATCCTGCATCATCCTGCATGATCCTGCATCATCCTGCATCATCCTGCATCATCCTGCATCATCCTGCATCATCCTGCATCATCCTGCATCATCCTGCATCATCCTGCATCATCCTGCATCATCCTGCATCATCCTGCATCATCCTGCATCAGTATGCGTTTTCCTCCATCATCCTGCTTCATACTGGCCCATCCTGATTCATGCTGTCCAATCTTGGCATATCATGAACAAAAGAAATAAATAAATAAAAAGAAATGAAAAGAAATAGAAATACATAAAGAAATGTATAAAAAAATAACTAATAAATAAATACAACGCATCCTGCTCTTTAATCGTGCATCATCGTGCATCACCGTGCATCACCGTGCATCATCCTGCATCAACCTGCATCATCCTGCATCATCCTGCATCATCCTGCATCATCCTGCATCATCCTGCATCATCCTGCATCATCCTGCATCATCCTGCATCATCCTGCATCATCCTGCATCATCCTGCATCATCCCGCATCATCCTGCATCATCCTGCATCATCCTGCATCATCCTGCATCATCCTGCATCATCCTGCATCATCCTGCATCATCCTGCATCATCCTGCATCACCCTGCATCATCCTGCATCAGTCTGCGTCATCCTGCATCATCCTGCATCAGTCTGCGTTTTCCTCCATCATCCTGCTTCATACTGGCCCATCCTGATTCATGCTGTCCAATCTTGGCATATCATGAACAAAATAAATAAATAAATAAAAAGAAATGAAAAGAAATAGAAATACATAAAGAAATGTATAAAAAAATAACAAATAAATAAATACAACGCATCCTGCTCTTTCATCGTGCATCATCGTGCATCACCGTGCATCACCGTGCATCATCCTGCATCATCCTGCATCATCCTGCATCATCCTGCATCATCCTGCATCATCCTGCATCATCCTGCATCATTCTGCATCATCCTGCATCATCCTGCATCATCCTGCATCATCCTGCATCATTCTGCATCATCCTGCATCATCCTGCAAAATGCTGCATCATCCTGCATCATCCTGCATCATCCTGCATCAGTCTGCGTCATCCTGCATCATCCTGCATCAGTCTGCGTTTTCCTCCATCATCCTGCTTCATACTGGCCCATCCTGATTCATGCTGTCCAATCTTGGCATATCATGAACAAAAGAAAAAAAGAAATAAAAAGAAATGAAAACAAATAGAAATACACAAAGAAATGTATAAAAAAATAACAAATAAATAAATACAACGCATCCTGCTCTTTCATCCTACATCATCGTGCATGATCATACATCATCGTGCATCACCGTGCATCATCCTGTATCATCCTGCATCATCCTGCATCATCCTGCATCATCCTGCATCATCCTGCATCATCCTGCATCATCCTGCATGATCCTGCATCATCCTGCATCATCCTGCATCATCCTGCATCATCCTGCATCATCCTGCATCATCCTGCATCATCCTGCATCATCCTGCCTCACCGTGCATCATCCTGCATCATCGTGCATCATCCTGCATCACCGTGCATCATCCTGCATCACCGTGCATCATCCTGCATCATCCTGCATCATCCTGCATCATCCTGCATCATCCTGAATCATCCTGAATCATCCTGCATCATCCTGCATCATGCTGCATCATCCTGCATCATCCTGCATCATCCTGCATCATCCTGCATCATCCTGCATCATCCTGCATCATCCTGCATCATCCTGCATCATCCTGCATCACCCTGCATCATCCTGCATCAGTCTGCGTCAGTCTGCGTCATCCTGCATCATCCTGCATCAGTCCGCGTTTTCCTCCATCATCCTGCTTCATACTGGCCCATCCTGATTCATGCTGTCCAATCTTGGCATATCATGAACAAAATAAATAAATAAATAAAAAGAAATGAAAAGAAATAGAAATACATAAAGAAATGTATAAAAAAATAACAAATAAATAAATGCAACGCATCCTGCTCTTTCATCGTGCATCATCGTGCATCACCGTGCATCACCCTGCATCATCCTGCATCATCCTGCATCATCCTGCATCATCCTGCATCATCCTGCATCATCCTGCATCATCCTGCATCATCCTGCATCATCCTGCATCATCCTGCATCATCCTGCATCATCCTGCATCATCCTGCATCATCCTGCATCATCCTGCATCACCCTGCATCATCCTGCATCAGTCTGCGTCAGTCTGCGTCATCCTGCATCATCCTCCATCAGTCTGCGTTTTCCTCCGTCATCCTGCTTCATACTGGCCCATCCTGATTCATGCTGTCCAATCTTGGCATATCATGAACAAAAGAAATAAATAAATAAAAAGAAATGAAAAGAAATAGAAATACATAAAGAAATGTATAAAAAAATAACTAATAAATAAATACAACGCATCCTGCACTTTAATCGTGCATCATCCTGCATCAACCTGCATCATCCTGCATCATCCTGCCTCACCGTGCATCATCCTGCATCATCCTTCATCATCGTGCATCATCCTGCATCACCGTGCATCATCCTGCATCACCGTGCATCATCCTGCATCATCCTGCATCATCCTGCATCATCCTGCATCATCCTGCATCATCCTGCATCAGTATGCGTTTTCCTCCATCATCCTGCTTCATACTGGCCCATCCTGATTCATGCTGTCCAATCTTGGCATATCATGAACAAAAGAAAGAAATAAATAAAAAGAAATGAAAAGAAATAGAAATACATAAAGAAATGTATAAAAAAATAACTAATAAATAAATACAACGCATCCTGCTCTTTAATCGTGCATCATCGTGCATCACCGTGCATCACCGTGCATCATCCTGCATCAACCTGCATCATCCTGCATCATCCTTCATCATCCTGCATCATCCTGCATCATCCTGCATCATCCTGCATCATCCTGCATCATCCTGCATCATCCTGTAAAATCCTGCATCATCCTGCATCATCCTGCATCATCCTGCATCAGTCTGCGTCATCCTGTATCATCCTGCATCAGTCTGCGTCATCCTGTATCATCCTGCATCAGTCTGGGTTTTCCTCCATCATCCTCCTTCATACTGGCCCATCCTGATTCATGCTGTCCAATCTTGGCATATCATGAACAAAAGAAATAAATAAATAAAAAGAAATGAAAAGAAATAGAAATACATAAAGAAATGTATAAAAAAATAACAAATAAATAAATACAACGCATCCTGCTCTTTCATCGTGCATCATCGTGCATCACCGTGCATCACCGTGCATCATCCTGCATCATCCTGCATCATCCTGCATCATCCTGCATCATCCTGCATCATCCTGCATCATCCTGCATCATTCTGCATCATCCTGCATCATCCTGCATCATCCTGCATCATCCTGCATCATTCTGCATCATCCTGCATCATCCTGCAAAATGCTGCATCATCCTGCATCATCCTGCATCATCCTGCATCAGTCTGCGTCATCCTGCATCATCCTGCATCAGTCTGCGTTTTCCTCCATCATCCTGCTTCATACTGGCCCATCCTGATTCATGCTGTCCAATCTTGGCATATCATGAACAAAATAAATAAATAAATAAAAAGAAATGAAAAGAAATAGAAATACATAAAGAAATGTATAAAAAAATAACTAATAAATAAATACAACGCATCCTGCTCTTTAATCGTGCATCATCGTGCATCACCGTGCATCACCGTGCATCATCCTGCATCATCCTGCATCATCCTTCATCATCCTGCATCATCCTGCATCATCCTGCATCATCCTGTAAAATCCTGCATCATCCTGCATCATCCTGCATCATCCTGCATCATCCTGCATCAGTCTGCGTCATCCTGCATCATCCTGCATCAGTCTGCGTTTTCCTCCATCATCCTGCTTCATACTGGCCCATCCTGATTCATGCTGTCCAATCTTGGTATATCATGAACAAAAGAAATAAATAAATAAAAAGAAATGAAAAGAAATAGAAATACATAAAGAAATTTATAAAAAAATAACTAACAAATAAATACAACGCATCCTGCTCTTTCATCGTGCATCACCGTACATCACCGTGCATCACCGTACATCATCCTGCATCATCCTGGATCATCCTGCATCATCCTGCATCATCCTGCATCATCCTGCATCATCCTGCATCATCCTGCATCATCCTGCATCATCCTGCATCATCCTGCATCATCCTGCATCATCCTGCATCATTCTGCATCATCCTGCATCATCCTGCAAAATCCTGCATCATCCTGCATCATCCTGCATCAGTCTGCGTCATCCTGCATCATCCTGCATCAGTCTGCGTTTTCCTCCATCATCCTGCTTCATACTGGCCCATCCTCGTTCATGCTGTCCAATCTTGGCATATCATGAACAAAATAAATAAATAAATAAATAAAAAGAAATGAAAAGAAATAGAAATACATAAAGAAATGTATAAAAAAAATACTAATAAATAAATACAACGCATCCTGCTCTTTAATCGTGCATCATCGTGCATCACCGTGCATCACCGTGCATCATCCTGCATCAACCTGCATCTTCCTGCATCATCCTTCATCATCCTGCATCATCCTGCATCATCCTGCATCATTCTGCATCATCCTGCATCATCCTGCATCATCCTGCATCATCCTGCATCAGTCTGCGTTAACCTCCATCATCCTGCTTCATACTGGCCCATCCTGATTCATGCTGTCCAATCTTGGCATATCATGAACAAAATAAATAAATAAATAAAAAGAAATGAAAAGAAATAGAAATACATAAAGAAATGTATAAAAAAATAACAAGTAAATAAATACAACGCATCCTGCTCTTTCAACCTACATCATCGTGCATCATCCTACATCATCGTGCATCACCGTGCATCATCCTGCATCATCCTGCATCATGCTGCATCATCCTGCATCATCCTGCATCATCCTGCATCATCCTGCATCATCCTGCATCATCCTGCATCATCCTGCATCATCCTGCATCATCCTGCATCATCCTGCATCATCCTGCATTATCCTGCATCATCCTGCATCATCCTGCATCAGTCTGCGTCATCCTGCATCAGTTTGCGTTTTCCTCCATCATCCTGCTTCATACTTGCCCATCCTGATTCATGCTGTCCAATCTTGGCATATCATGAACAAAAGAAATAAATAAATAAAAAGAAATGAAAAGAAATAGAAATACATAAAGAAATGTATAAACAAATAACAAATAAATAAATACAACGCATCCTGCTCTTTCATCCTACATCATCGTGCATGATCATACTTCATCGTGCATCACCGTGCATCATCCTGCATCATCCTGCATCATCCTGCATCATCCTGCATCATTCTGCATCATCCTGCATCATCCTGCATCATCCTGCATCATCCTGCATCATCGTGCATCATCCTGCATCATCCTGCATCATCCTGCATCATCCTGCATCATCCTGCATCATCCTGCATCATCCTGCCTCACCGTGCATCATCCTGCATCATCCTGCATCATCGTGCATCATCCTGGATCACCGTGCATCATCCTGCATCACCGTGCATCATCCTGCATCATCCTGCATCATCCTGCATCATCCTGCATCATCCTGCATCATCCTGCATCATCCTGCATCATCCTGCATCATCCTGCATCATCCTGCATCATCCTGCATCATCCTGCATCATCCTGCATCAGTCTGCGTCATCCTGCATCATCCTGCATCAGTCTGCGTTTTCCTCCATCATCCTGCTTCATACTGGCCCATCCTGATTCATGCTGTCCAATCTTGGCATATCATGAACAAAAGAAATAAATAAATAAAAAGAAATGAAAAGAAATAGAAATACATAAAGAAATGTATAAAAAAATAACAAATAAATAAATACAACGCATCCTGCATTTTCATCGTGCATCATCGTGCATCACCGTGCATCACCGTGCATCATCCTGCATCATCCTGCATCATCCTGCTTCATCCTGCATCATCCTGCATCATCCTGCATCATCCTGCATCATCCTGCATCATTCTGCATCATCCTGCATCATCCTGCATCATCCTGCATCATTCTGCATCATCCTGCATCATCCTGCAAAATCCTGCAAAATCCTGCATCATCCTGCATCATCCTGCATCAGTCTGCGTCATCCTGCATCATTCTGCATCAGTCTGCGTTTTCCTCCATCATCCTGCTTCATACTGGCCCATCCTGATTCATGCTGTCCAATCTTGGCATATCATGAACAAAAGAAATAAATAAATAAAAAGAAATGAAAAGAAATAGAAATACATAAAGAAATGTATAAAAAAATAACTAATAAATAAATACAACGCATCCTGCTCTTTAATCGTGCATCATCGTGCATCACCGTGCATCACCGTGCATCATCCTGCATCAACCTTCATCATCCTGCATCATCCTTCATCATCCTGCATCATCCTGCATCATCCTGCATCATCCTGCATCATCCTGCATCATCCTGTAAAATCCTGCATCATCCTGCATCATCCTGCATCACCCTGCATCATCCTGGATCAGTCTGCGTCATCCTGCATCATCCTGCATCAGTCTGCGTTTTCCTCCATCATCCTGCTTCATACTGGCCCATCCTGATTCATGCTGTCCAATCTTGGCATATCATGAACAAAAGAAATAAATAAATAAAAAGAAATGAAAAGAAATAGAAATACATAAAGAAATGTATAAAAAAATTACAAATAAATAAATACAACGCATCCTGCTCTTTCATCGTGCATCATCGTGCATCACCGTGCATCATCGTGCATCATCCTGCATCATCCTGCATCATCCTGCATCATCCTGCATCATCCTGCATCATCCTGCATCATCCTGCATCATCCTGCATCATTCTGCATCATCCTGCATCATCCTGCATCATCCTGCATCATCCTGCATCATTCTGCATCATCCTGCATCATCCTGCAAAATCCTGCATCATCCTGCATCATCCTGCATTATCCTGCATCAGTCTGCGTCATCCTGCATCATCCTGCATCATCCTGCATCATCCTGCATCATCCTGCATCATCCTGCATCATCCTGCATCATCCTGCATCATCCTGCATCATCCTGCATCACCCTGCATCATCCTGCATCAGTCTGCGTCATCCTGCATCATCCTGCATCAGTCTGCGTTTTCCTCCATCATCCTGCTTCATACTGGCCCATCCTGATTCATGCTGTCCAATCTTGGCATATCATGAACAAAAGAAATAAATAAATAAAAAGAAATGAAAATAAATAGAAATACATAAAGAAATGTATAAAAAAATAACAAATAAATAAATACAACGCATCCTGCTCTTTCATCGTGCCTCATCGTGCATCACCGTGCATCACCGTGCATCATCCTGCATCATCCTGCATCATCCTGCTTCATCCTGCATCATCCTGCATCATCCTGCATCATCCTGCATCATCCTGCATCATTCTGCATCATCCTGCATCATCCTGCATCATCCTGCATCATTCTGCATCATCCTGCATCATCCTGCAAAATCCTGCAAAATCCTGCATCATCCTGCATCATCCTGCATCAGTCTGCGTCATCCTGCATCATTCTGCATCAGTCTGCGTTTTCCTCCATCATCCTGCTTCATACTGGCCCATCCTGATTCATGCTGTCCAATCTTGGCATATCATGAACAAAAGAAATAAATAAATAAAAAGAAATGAAAAGAAATAGAAATACATAAAGAAATGTATAAAAAAATAACTAATAAATAAATACAACGCATCCTGCTCTTTAATCGTGCATCATCGTGCATCACCGTGCATCACCGTGCATCATCCTGCATCAACCTTCATCATCCTGCATCATCCTTCATCATCCTGCATCATCCTGCATCATCCTGCATCATCCTGCATCATCCTGCATCATCCTGTAAAATCCTGCATCATCCTGCATCATCCTGCATCACCCTGCATCATCCTGCATCAGTCTGCGTCATCCTGCATCATCCTGCATCAGTCTGCGTTTTCCTCCATCATCCTGCTTCATACTGGCCCATCCTGATTCATGCTGTCCAATCTTGGCATATCATGAACAAAAGAAATAAATAAATAAAAAGAAATGAAAAGAAATAGAAATACATAAAGAAATGTATAAAAAAATAACAAATAAATAAATACAACGCATCCTGCTCTTTCATCGTGCATCATCGTGCATCACCGTGCATCATCCTGCATCATCCTGCATCATCCTGCATCATCCTGCTTCATCCTGCATCATCCTGCATCATCCTGCATCATCCTGCATCATCCTGCATCATCCTGCATCATTCTGCATCATCCTGCATCATCCTGCATCATCCTGCATCATTCTGCATCATCCTGCATCATCCTGCAAAATCCTGCAAAATCCTGCATCATCCTGCATCATCCTGCATCAGTCTGCGTCATCCTGCATCATTCTGCATCAGTCTGCGTTTTCCTCCATCATCCTGCTTCATACTGGCCCATCCTGATTCATGCTGTCCAATCTTGGCATATCATGAACAAAAGAAATAAATAAATAAAAAGAAATGAAAAGAAATAGAAATACATAAAGAAATGTATAAAAAAATAACTAATAAATAAATACAACGCATCCTGCTCTTTAATCGTGCATCATCGTGCATCACCGTGCATCACCGTGCATCATCCTGCATCAACCTTCATCATCCTGCATCATCCTTCATCATCCTGCATCATCCTGCATCATCCTGCATCATCCTGCATCATCCTGTAAAATCCTGCATCATCCTGCATCATCCTGCATCACCCTGCATCATCCTGGATCAGTCTGCGTCATCCTGCATCATCCTGCATCAGTCTGCGTTTTCCTCCATCATCCTGCTTCATACTGGCCCATCCTGATTCATGCTGTCCAATCTTGGCATATCATGAACAAAAGAAATAAATAAATAAAAAGAAATGAAAAGAAATAGAAATACATAAAGAAATGTATAAAAAAATTACAAATAAATAAATACAACGCATCCTGCTCTTTCATCGTGCATCATCGTGCATCACCGTGCATCATCGTGCATCATCCTGCATCATCCTGCATCATCCTGCATCATCCTGCATCATCCTGCATCATCCTGCATCATCCTGCATCATCCTGCATCATTCTGCATCATCCTGCATCATCCTGCATCATCCTGCATCATCCTGCATCATTCTGCATCATCCTGCATCATCCTGCAAAATCCTGCATCATCCTGCATCATCCTGCATTATCCTGCATCAGTCTGCGTCATCCTGCATCATCCTGCATCATCCTGCATCATCCTGCATCATCCTGCATCATCCTGCATCATCCTGCATCATCCTGCATCATCCTGCATCATCCTGCATCACCCTGCATCATCCTGCATCAGTCTGCGTCATCCTGCATCATCCTGCATCAGTCTGCGTTTTCCTCCATCATCCTGCTTCATACTGGCCCATCCTGATTCATGCTGTCCAATCTTGGCATATCATGAACAAAAGAAATAAATAAATAAAAAGAAATGAAAATAAATAGAAATACATAAAGAAATGTATAAAAAAATAACAAATAAATAAATACAACGCATCCTGCTCTTTCATCGTGCCTCATCGTGCATCACCGTGCATCACCGTGCATCATCCTGCATCATCCTGCATCATCCTGCTTCATCCTGCATCATCCTGCATCATCCTGCATCATCCTGCATCATCCTGCATCATTCTGCATCATCCTGCATCATCCTGCATCATCCTGCATCATTCTGCATCATCCTGCATCATCCTGCAAAATCCTGCAAAATCCTGCATCATCCTGCATCATCCTGCATCAGTCTGCGTCATCCTGCATCATTCTGCATCAGTCTGCGTTTTCCTCCATCATCCTGCTTCATACTGGCCCATCCTGATTCATGCTGTCCAATCTTGGCATATCATGAACAAAAGAAATAAATAAATAAAAAGAAATGAAAAGAAATAGAAATACATAAAGAAATGTATAAAAAAATAACTAATAAATAAATACAACGCATCCTGCTCTTTAATCGTGCATCATCGTGCATCACCGTGCATCACCGTGCATCATCCTGCATCAACCTTCATCATCCTGCATCATCCTTCATCATCCTGCATCATCCTGCATCATCCTGCATCATCCTGCATCATCCTGCATCATCCTGTAAAATCCTGCATCATCCTGCATCATCCTGCATCATCCTGCATCACCCTGCATCATCCTGCATCAGTCTGCGTCATCCTGCATCATCCTGCATCAGTCTGCGTTTTCCTCCATCATCCTGCTTCATACTGGCCCATCCTGATTCATGCTGTCCAATCTTGGCATATCATGAACAAAAGAAATAAATAAATAAAAAGAAATGAAAAGAAATAGAAATACATAAAGAAATGTATAAAAAAATAACAAATAAATAAATACAACGCATCCTGCTCTTTCATCGTGCATCATCGTGCATCACCGTGCATCATCCTGCATCATCCTGCATCATCCTGCATCATCCTGCATCATCCTGCATCATCCTGCATCATCCTGCATCATCCTGCATCATCCTGCATCATTCTGCATCATCCTGCATCATCCTGCATCATCCTGCATCATCCTGCATCATTCTGCATCATCCTGCATCATCCTGCAAAATCCTGCATCATCCTGCATCATCCTGCATTATCCTGCATCAGTCTGCGTCATCCTGCATCATTCTGCATCAGTCTGCGTTTTCCTCCATCACCCTGCTTCATACTGGCCCATCCTGATTCATGCTGTCCAATCTTGGCATATCATGAACAAAATAAATAAATAAATAAAAAGAAATGAAAAGAAATAGAAATACATAAAGAAATGTATAAAAAAATAACTAATAAATAAATACAACGCATCCTGCTCTTTAATCCTGCATCATCCTGCATCACCCTGCATCATCCTGCATCAGTCTGCGTCATCCTGCATCATCCTGCATCAGTCTGCGTTTTCCTCCATCATCCTGCTTCATACTGGCCCATCCTGATTCATGCTGTCCAATCTTGGCATATCATGAACAAAATAAATAAATAAATAAAAAGAAATGAAAAGAAATAGAAATACATAAAGAAATGTATAAAAAATAACAAATAAATAAATACAACGCATCCTGCTCTTTCATCGTGCATCATCGTGCATCACCGTGCATCACCGTGCATCATCCTGCATCAACCTGCATCATCCTGCATCATCCTTCATCATCCTGCATCATCCTGCATCATCCTGCATCATTCTGCCTCATCCTGCATCATCCTGCATCATCCTGCATCATCCTGCATCATCCTGCATCATCCTGCATCATCCTGCATCATCCTGCATCATCCTGCCTCACCGTGCATCATCCTGCATCATCGTGCATCATCCTGCATCACCGTGCATCATCCTGCATCACCGTGCATCATCCTGCATCATCCTGCATCATCCTGCATCATCCTGCATCATCCTGAATCATCCTGAATCATCCTGCATCATCCTGCATCATGCTGCATCATCCTGCATCATCCTGCATCATCCTGCATCATCCTGCATCATCCTGCATCATCCTGCATCATCCTGCATCATCCTGCATCATCCTGCATCATCCTGCATCACCCTGCATCATCCTGCATCAGTCTGCGTCAGTCTGCGTCATCCTGCATCATCCTGCATCAGTCCGCGTTTTCCTCCATCATCCTGCTTCATACTGGCCCATCCTGATTCATGCTGTCCAATCTTGGCATATCATGAACAAAATAAATAAATAAATAAAAAGAAATGAAAAGAAATAGAAATACATAAAGAAATGTATAAAAAAATACCAAATAAATAAATGCAACGCATCCTGCTCTTTCATCGTGCATCATCGTGCATCACCGTGCATCACCCTGCATCATCCTGCATCATCCTGCATCATCCTGCATCATCCTGCATCATCCTGCATCATCCTGCATCATCCTGCATCATCCTGCATCATCCTGCATCATCCTGCATCATCCTGCATCATCCTGCATCATCCTGCATCATCCTGCATCACCCTGCATCATCCTGCATCAGTCTGCGTCAGTCTGCGTCATCCTGCATCATCCTGCATCAGTCCGCGTTTTCCTCCATCATCCTGCTTCATACTGGCCCATCCTGATTCATGCTGTCCAATCTTGGCATATCATGAACAAAATAAATAAATAAATAAAAAGAAATGAAAAGAAATAGAAATACATAAAGAAATGTATAAAAAAATAACAAATAAATAAATGCAACGCATCCTGCTCTTTCATCGTGCATCATCGTGCATCATCCTGCAAAATCCTGCATCATCCTGCATCATCCTGCATCAGTCTGCGTCATCCTGCATCATCCTCCATCAGTCTGCGTTTTCCTCCGTCATCCTGCTTCATACTGGCCCATCCTGATTCATGCTGTCCAATCTTGGCATATCATGAACAAAAGAAATAAATAAATAAAAAGAAATGAAAAGAAATAGAAATACATAAAGAAATGTATAAAAAAATAACTAATAAATAAATACAACGCATCCTGCACTTTAATCGTGCATCATCCTGCATCATCCTGCATCATCCTGCATCATCCTGCCTCACCGTGCATCATCCTGCATCATCCTTCATCATCGTGCATCATCCTGCATCACCGTGCATCATCCTGCATCACCGTGCATCATCCTGCATCATCCTGCATCATCCTGCATCATCCTGCATCATCCTGCATCAGTATGCGTTTTCCTCCATCATCCTGCTTCATACTGGCCCATCCTGATTCATGCTGTCCAATCTTGGCATATCATGAACAAAAGAAATAAATAAATAAAAAGAAATGAAAAGAAATAGAAATACATAAAGAAATGTATAAAAAAAATAACTAATAAATAAATACAACGCATCCTGCTCTTTAATCGTGCATCATCGTGCATCACCGTGCATCACCGTGCATCATCCTGCATCAACCTGCATCATCCTGCATCATCCTTCATCATCCTGCATCATCCTGCATCATCCTGCATCATCCTGCATCATCCTGTAAAATCCTGCATCATCCTGCATCATCCTGCATCATCCTGCATCATCCTGCATCAGTCTGCGTCATCCTGTATCATCCTGCATCAGTCTGCGTTTTCCTCCATCATCCTGTTTCATACTGGCCCATCCTGATTCATGCTGTCCAATCTTGGCATATCATGAACAAAAGAAATAAATAAATAAAAAGAAATGAAAAGAAATAGAAATACATAAAGAAATGTAAAAAAAAAAAAACTAATAAATAAATACAACGCATCCTGCTCTTTCATCGTGCATCATCGTGCATCACCGTGCATCACCGTGCATCATCCTGCATCATCCTGCATCATCCTGCATCATCCTGCATCATCCTGCATCATCCTGCATTATCCTGCAACATCCTGCATCATCCTGCCTCATCCTGCATCATCCTGCATCATCCTGCATCATCCTGCCTCACCGTGCATCATCCTGCATCATCCTGCATCATCGTGCATCATCCTGCATCACCGTGCATCATCCTGCATCACCGTGCATCATCCTGCATCATCCTGCATCATCCCGCATCATCCTGCATCATCCCGCATCATCCTGCATCATCCTGCATCATCCTACATCATCCTGCATCATCCTGCATCATCCTGCATCATCCTGCATCATCCTGCATCATCCTGCATCATCCTGCATCATCCTGCATCATCCTGCATCATCCTGCATCATCCTGTAAAATCCTGCATCATCCTGCATCATCCTGCATCATCCTGCATCAGTCTGCGTCATCCTGTATCATCCTGCATCAGTCTGCGTTTTCCTCCATCATCCTGTTTCATACTGGCCCATCCTGATTCATGCTGTCCAATCTTGGCATATCATGAACAAAAGAAATAAATAAATAAAAAGAAATGAAAAGAAATAGAAATACATAAAGAAATGTATAAAAAAAATAACAAATAAATAAATACAACGCATCCTGCTCTTTCATCGTGCATCATCGTGCATCACCGTGCATCATCCTGCATCATCCTGCATCATCCTGCATCATCCTGCATCATCCTGCATCATCCTGCATCATCCTGCATCATTCTGCATCATCCTGCATCATCCTGCATCATCCTGCATCATCCTGCATCATTCTGCATCATCCTGCATCATCCTGCAAAATCCTGCATCATCCTGCATCATCCTGCATTATCCTGCATCAGTCTGCGTCATCCTGCATCATTCTGCATCAGTCTGCGTTTTCCTCCATCATCCTGCTTCATACTGGCCCATCCTGATTCATGCTGTCCAATCTTGGCATATCATGAACAAAATAAATAAATAAATAAAAAGAAATGAAAAGAAATAGAAATACATAAAGAAATGTATAAAAAAATCACTAATAAATAAATACAACGCATCCTGCTCTTTAATCCTGCATCATCCTGCATCACCCTGCATCATCCTGCATCAGTCTGCGTCATCCTGCATCATCCTGCATCAGTCTGCGTTTTCCTCCATCATCCTGCTTCATACTGGCCCATCCTGATTCATGCTGTCCAATCTTGGCATATCATGAACAAAATAAATAAATAAATAAAAAGAAATGAAAAGAAATAGAAATACATAAAGAAATGTATAAAAAATAACAAATAAATAAATACAACGCATCCTGCTCTTTCATCGTGCATCATCGTGCATCACCGTGCATCACCGTGCATCATCCTGCATCAACCTGCATCATCCTGCATCATCCTTCATCATCCTGCATCATCCTGCATCATCCTGCATCATTCTGCCTCATCCTGCATCATCCTGCATCATCCTGCATCATCCTGCATCATCCTGCATCATCCTGCATCATCCTGCATCATCCTGCATCATCCTGCCTCATCCTGCATCATCCTGCATCATCCTGCCTCACCGTGCATCATCCTGCATCATCGTGCATCATCCTGCATCACCGTGCATCATCCTGCATCACCGTGCATCATCCTGCATCATCCTGCATCATCCTGCATCATCCTGCATCATCCTGAATCATCCTGAATCATCCTGCATCATCCTGCATCATGCTGCATCATCCTGCATCATCCTGCATCATCCTGCATCATCCTGCATCATCCTGCATCATCCTGCATCATCCTGCATCATCCTGCATCATCCTGCATCATCCTGCATCACCCTGCATCATCCTGCATCAGTCTGCGTCAGTCTGCGTCATCCTGCATCATCCTGCATCAGTGATCCTGCATCATCCTGTAAAATCCTGCATCATCCTGCATCATCCTGCATCATCCTGCATCAGTCTGCGTCATCCTGTATCATCCTGCATCAGTCTGCGTTTTCCTCCATCATCCTGTTTCATACTGGCCCATCCTGATTCATGCTGTCCAATCTTGGCATATCATGAACAAAAGAAATAAATAAATAAAAAGAAATGAAAAGAAATAGAAATACATAAAGAAATGTATAAAAAAATAACAAATAAATAAATACAACGCATCCTGCTCTTTCATCGTGCATCATCGTGCATCATCCTGCATCATCCTGCATCATCCTGCATCATCCTGCATCATCCTGCATCATCCTGCATCATCCTGCATCACCCTGCATCATCCTGCATCAGTCTGCGTCAGTCTGCGTCATCCTGCATCATCCTGCATCAGTCCGCGTTTTCCTCCATCATCCTGCTTCATACTGGCCCATCCTGATTCATGCTGTCCAATCTTGGCATATCATGAACAAAATAAATAAATAAATAAAAAGAAATGAAAAGAAATAGAAATACATAAAGAAATGTATAAAAAAATACCAAATAAATAAATGCAACGCATCCTGCTCTTTCATCGTGCATCATCGTGCATCACCGTGCATCACCCTGCATCATCCTGCATCATCCTGCATCATCCTGCATCATCCTGCATCATCCTGCATCATCCTGCATCATCCTGCATCATCCTGCATCATCCTGCATCATCCTGCATCATCCTGCATCATCCTGCATCATCCTGCATCATCCTGCATCACCCTGCATCATCCTGCATCAGTCTGCGTCAGTCTGCCTCATCCTGCATCATCCTGCATCAGTCCGCGTTTTCCTCCATCATCCTGCTTCATACTGGCCCATCCTGATTCATGCTGTCCAATCTTGGCATATCATGAACAAAATAAATAAATAAATAAAAAGAAATGAAAAGAAATAGAAATACATAAAGAAATGTATAAAAAAATTACTAATAAATAAATACAACGCATCCTGCTCTTTAATCGTGCATCATCGTGCATCACCGTGCATCACCGTGCATCATCCTGCATCAACCTACATCTTCCTGCATCATCCTTCATCATCCTGCATCATCCTGCATCATCCTGCATCATCCTGCATCATTCTGCATCATCCTGCATCATCCTGCATCATCCTGCATCATCCTGCATCAGTCTGCGTTAACCTCCATCATCCTGCTTCATACTGGCCCATCCTGATTCATGCTGTCCAATCTTGGCATATCATGAACAAAATAAATAAATAAATAAAAAGAAATGAAAAGAAATAGAAATACATAAAGAAATGTATAAAAAAATAACAAGTAAATAAATACAACGCATCCTGCTCTTTCAACCTACATCATCGTGCATCATCCTACATCATCGTGCATCACCGTGCATCATCCTGCATCATCCTGCATCATGCTGCATCATCCTGCATCATCCTGCATCATCCTGCATCATCCTGCATCATCCTGCATCATCCTGCATCATCCTGCATCATCCTGCATCATCCTGCATCATCCTGCATCATCCTGCATTATCCTGCATCATCCTGCATCATCCTGCATCAGTCTGGGTCATCCTGCATCAGTTTGCGTTTTCCTCCATCATCCTGCTTCATACTTGCCCATCCTGATTCATGCTGTCCAATCTTGGCATATCATGAACAAAAGAAATAAATAAATAAAAAGAAATGAAAAGAAATAGAAATACATAAAGAAATGTATAAAAAAATCACTAATAAATAAATACAACGCATCCTGCTCTTTAATCCTGCATCATCCTGCATCACCCTGCATCATCCTGCATCAGTCTGCGTCATCCTGCATCATCCTGCATCAGTCTGCGTTTTCCTCCATCATCCTGCTTCATACTGGCCCATCCTGATTCATGCTGTCCAATCTTGGCATATCATGAACAAAATAAATAAATAAATAAAAAGAAATGAAAAGAAATAGAAATACATAAAGAAATGTATAAAAAATAACAAATAAATAAATACAACGCATCCTGCTCTTTCATCGTGCATCATCGTGCATCACCGTGCATCACCGTGCATCATCCTGCATCAACCTGCATCATCCTGCATCATCCTTCATCATCCTGCATCATCCTGCATCATCCTGCATCATTCTGCCTCATCCTGCATCATCCTGCATCATCCTGCATCATCCTGCATCATCCTGCATCATCCTGCATCATCCTGCATCATCCTGCATCATCCTGCATCATCCTGCATCATCCTGCATCATCCTGCCTCACCGTGCATCATCCTGCATCATCGTGCATCATCCTGCATCACCGTGCATCATCCTGCATCACCGTGCATCATCCTGCATCATCCTGCATCATCCTGCATCATCCTGCATCATCCTGAATCATCCTGAATCATCCTGCATCATCCTGCATCATGCTGCATCATCCTGCATCATCCTGCATCATCCTGCATCATCCTGCATCATCCTGCATCATCCTGCATCATCCTGCATCATCCTGCATCATCCTGCATCACCCTGCATCATCCTGCATCAGTCTGCGTCAGTCTGCGTCATCCTGCATCATCCTGCATCAGTGATCCTGCATCATCCTGTAAAATCCTGCATCATCCTGCATCATCCTGCATCATCCTGCATCAGTCTGCGTCATCCTGTATCATCCTGCATCAGTCTGCGTTTTCCTCCATCATCCTGTTTCATACTGGCCCATCCTGATTCATGCTGTCCAATCTTGGCATATCATGAACAAAAGAAATAAATAAATAAAAAGAAATGAAAAGAAATAGAAATACATAAAGAAATGTATAAAAAAATAACAAATAAATAAATACAACGCATCCTGCTCTTTCATCGTGCATCATCGTGCATCATCCTGCATCATCCTGCATCATCCTGCATCATCCTGCATCATCCTGCATCATCCTGCATCATCCTGCATCACCCTGCATCATCCTGCATCAGTCTGCGTCAGTCTGCGTCATCCTGCATCATCCTGCATCAGTCCGCGTTTTCCTCCATCATCCTGCTTCATACTGGCCCATCCTGATTCATGCTGTCCAATCTTGGCATATCATGAACAAAATAAATAAATAAATAAAAAGAAATGAAAAGAAATAGAAATACATAAAGAAATGTATAAAAAAATACCAAATAAATAAATGCAACGCATCCTGCTCTTTCATCGTGCATCATCGTGCATCACCGTGCATCACCCTGCATCATCCTGCATCATCCTGCATCATCCTGCATCATCCTGCATCATCCTGCATCATCCTGCATCATCCTGCATCATCCTGCATCATCCTGCATCATCCTGCATCATCCTGCATCATCCTGCATCATCCTGCATCATCCTGCATCACCCTGCATCATCCTGCATCAGTCTGCGTCAGTCTGCCTCATCCTGCATCATCCTGCATCAGTCCGCGTTTTCCTCCATCATCCTGCTTCATACTGGCCCATCCTGATTCATGCTGTCCAATCTTGGCATATCATGAACAAAATAAATAAATAAATAAAAAGAAATGAAAAGAAATAGAAATACATAAAGAAATGTATAAAAAAATTACTAATAAATAAATACAACGCATCCTGCTCTTTAATCGTGCATCATCGTGCATCACCGTGCATCACCGTGCATCATCCTGCATCAACCTGCATCTTCCTGCATCATCCTTCATCATCCTGCATCATCCTGCATCATCCTGCATCATTCTGCATCATCCTGCATCATCCTGCATCATCCTGCATCATCCTGCATCAGTCTGCGTTAACCTCCATCATCCTGCTTCATACTGGCCCATCCTGATTCATGCTGTCCAATCTTGGCATATCATGAACAAAATAAATAAATAAATAAAAAGAAATGAAAAGAAATAGAAATACATAAAGAAATGTATAAAAAAATAACAAGTAAATAAATACAACGCATCCTGCTCTTTCAACCTACATCATCGTGCATCATCCTACATCATCGTGCATCACCGTGCATCATCCTGCATCATCCTGCATCATGCTGCATCATCCTGCATCATCCTGCATCATCCTGCATCATCCTGCATCATGCTGCATCATCCTGCATCATCCTGCATCATCCTGCATCATCCTGCATCATCCTGCATCATCCTGCATCATCCTGCATCATCCTGCATCATCCTGCATCATCCTGCATTATCCTGCATCATCCTGCATCATCCTGCATCATCCTGCATCATCCTGCATTATCCTGCATCATCCTGCATCATCCTGCATCAGTCTGCGTCATCCTGCATCAGTTTGCGTTTTCCTCCATCATCCTGCTTCATACTTGCCCATCCTGATTCATGCTGTCCAATCTTGGCATATCATGAACAAAAGAAATAAATAAATAAAAAGAAATGAAAAGAAATAGAAATACATAAAGAAATGTATAAACAAATAACAAATAAATAAATACAACGCATCCTGCTCTTTCATCCTACATCATCGTGCATGATCATACTTCATCGTGCATCACCGTGCATCATCCTGCATCATCCTGCATCATCCTGCATCATCCTGCATCATTCTGCATCATCCTGCATCATCCTGCATCATCCTGCATCATCCTGCATCATCGTGCATCATCCTGCATCATCCTGCATCATCCTGCATCATCCTGCATCATCCTGCATCATCCTGCATCATCCTGCCTCACCGTGCATCATCCTGCATCATCCTGCATCATCGTGCATCATCCTGCATCACCGTGCATCATCCTGCATCACCGTGCATCATCCTGCATCATCCTGCATCATCCTGCATCATCCTGCATCATCCTGCATCATCCTGCATCATCCTGCATCATCCTGCATCATCCTGCATCATCCTGCATCATCCTGCATCATCCTGCATCATCCTGCATCATCCTGCATCATCCTGCATCAGTCTGCGTCATCCTGCATCATCCTGCATCAGTCTGCGTTTTCCTCCATCATCCTGCTTCATACTGGCCCATCCTGATTCATGCTGTCCAATCTTGGCATATCATGAACAAAAGAAATAAATAAATAAAAAGAAATGAAAAGAAATAGAAATACATAAAGAAATGTATAAAAAAATAACAAATAAATAAATACAACGCATCCTGCATTTTCATCGTGCATCATCGTGCATCACCGTGCATCACCGTGCATCATCCTGCATCATCCTGCATCATCCTGCTTCATCCTGCATCATCCTGCATCATCCTGCATCATCCTGCATAATCCTGCATCATTCTGCATCATCCTGCATCATCCTGCATCATCCTGCATCATTCTGCATCATCCTGCATCATCCTGCAAAATCCTGCAAAATCCTGCATCATCCTGCATCATCCTGCATCAGTCTGCGTCATCCTGCATCATTCTGCATCAGTCTGCGTTTTCCTCCATCATCCTGCTTCATACTGGCCCATCCTGATTCATGCTGTCCAATCTTGGCATATCATGAACAAAAGAAATAAATAAATAAAAAGAAATGAAAAGAAATAGAAATACATAAAGAAATGTATAAAAAAATAACTAATAAATAAATACAACGCATCCTGCTCTTTAATCGTGCATCATCGTGCATCACCGTGCATCACCGTGCATCATCCTGCATCAACCTTCATCATCCTGCATCATTCTTCATCATCCTGCATCATCCTGCATCATCCTGCATCATCCTGCATCATCCTGCATCATCCTGTAAAATCCTGCATCATCCTGCATCATCCTGCATCACCCTGCATCATCCTGCATCAGTCTGCGTCATCCTGCATCATCCTGCATCAGTCTGCGTTTTCCTCCATCATCCTGCTTCATACTGGCCCATCCTGATTCATGCTGTCCAATCTTGGCATATCATGAACAAAAGAAAGAAATAAATAAAAAGAAATGAAAAGAAATAGAAATACATAAAGAAATGTATAAAAAAATTACAAATAAATAAATACAACGCATCCTGCTCTTTCTTCGTGCATCATCGTGCATCACCGTGCATCATCGTGCATCATCCTGCATCATCCTGCATCATCCTGCATCATCCTGCATCATCCTGCATCATCCTGCATCATCCTGCATCATCCTGCATCATCCTGCATCATTCTGCATCATCCTGCATCATCCTGCATCATCCTGCATCATCCTGCATCATTCTGCATCATCCTGCATCATCCTGCAAAATCCTGCATCATCCTGCATCATCCTGCATTATCCTGCATCAGTCTGCGTCATCCTGCATCATCCTGCATCATCCTGCATCATCCTGCATCATCCTGCATCATCCTGCATCATCCTGCATCATCCTGCATCATCCTGCATCACCCTGCATCATCCTGCATCAGTCTGCGTCATCCTGCATCATCCTGCATCAGTCTGCGTTTTCCTCCATCATCCTGCTTCATACTGGCCCATCCTGATTCATGCTGTCCAATCTTGGCATATCATGAACAAAAGAAATAAATAAATAAAAAGAAATGAAAATAAATAGAAATACATAAAGAAATGTATAAAAAAATAACAAATAAATAAATACAACGCATCCTGCTCTTTCATCGTGCCTCATCGTGCATCACCGTGCATCACCGTGCATCATCCTGCATCATCCTGCATCATCCTGCTTCATCCTGCATCATCCTGCATCATCCTGCATCATCCTGCATCATCCTGCATCATTCTGCATCATCCTGCATCATCCTGCATCATCCTGCATCATTCTGCATCATCCTGCATCATCCTGCAAAATCCTGCAAAATCCTGCATCATCCTGCATCATCCTGCATCAGTCTGCGTCATCCTGCATCATTCTGCATCAGTCTGCGTTTTCCTCCATCATCCTGCTTCATACTGGCCCATCCTGATTCATGCTGTCCAATCTTGGCATATCATGAACAAAAGAAATAAATAAATAAAAAGAAATGAAAAGAAATAGAAATACATAAAGAAATGTATAAAAAAATAACTAATAAATAAATACAACGCATCCTGCTCTTTAATCGTGCATCATCGTGCATCACCGTGCATCACCGTGCATCATCCTGCATCAACCTTCATCATCCTGCATCATCCTTCATCATCCTGCATCATCCTGCATCATCCTGCATCATCCTGCATCATCCTGCATCATCCTGTAAAATCCTGCATCATCCTGCATCATCCTGCATCACCCTGCATCATCCTGCATCAGTCTGCGTCATCCTGCATCATCCTGCATCAGTCTGCGTTTTCCTCCATCATCCTGCTTCATACTGGCCCATCCTGATTCATGCTGTCCAATCTTGGCATATCATGAACAAAAGAAATAAATAAATAAAAAGAAATGAAAAGAAATAGAAATACATAAAGAAATGTATAAAAAAATAACAAATAAATAAATACAACGCATCCTGCTCTTTCATCGTGCATCATCGTGCATCACCGTGCATCATCCTGCATCATCCTGCATCATCCTGCATCATCCTGCATCATCCTGCATCATCCTGCATCATCCTGCATCATCCTGCATCATTCTCCATCATCCTGCATCATCCTGCATCATCCTGCATCATCCTGCATCATTCTGCATCATCCTGCATCATCCTGCAAAATCCTGCATCATCCTGCATCATCCTGCATTATCCTGCATCAGTCTGCGTCATCCTGCATCATTCTGCATCAGTCTGCGTTTTCCTCCATCATCCTGCTTCATACTGGCCCATCCTGATTCATGCTGTCCAATCTTGGCATATCATGAACAAAATAAATAAATAAATAAAAAGAAATGAAAAGAAATAGAAATACATAAAGAAATGTATAAAAAAATAACTAATAAATAAATACAACGCATCCTGCTCTTTAATCCTGCATCATCCTGCATCACCCTGCATCATCCTGCATCAGTCTGCGTCATCCTGCATCATCCTGCATCAGTCTGCGTTTTCCTCCATCATCCTGCTTCATACTGGCCCATCCTGATTCATGCTGTCCAATCTTGGCATATCATGAACAAAATAAATAAATAAATAAAAAGAAATGAAAAGAAATAGAAATACATAAAGAAATGTATAAAAAATAACAAATAAATAAATACAACGCATCCTGCTCTTTCATCGTGCATCATCGTGCATCACCGTGCATCACCGTGCATCATCCTGCATCAACCTGCATCATCCTGCATCATCCTTCATCATCCTGCATCATCCTGCATCATCCTGCATCATTCTGCCTCATCCTGCATCATCCTGCATCATCCTGCATCATCCTGCATCATCCTGCATCATCCTGCATCATCCTGCATCATCCTGCATCATCCTGCATCATCCTGCCTCACCGTGCATCATCCTGCATCATCGTGCATCATCCTGCATCACCGTGCATCATCCTGCATCACCGTGCATCATCCTGCATCATCCTGCATCATCCTGCATCATCCTGCATCATCCTGAATCATCCTGAATCATCCTGCATCATCCTGCATCATGCTGCATCATCCTGCATCATCCTGCATCATCCTGCATCATCCTGCATCATCCTGCATCATCCTGCATCATCCTGCATCATCCTGCATCATCCTGCATCATCCTGCATCACCCTGCATCATCCTGCATCAGTCTGCGTCAGTCTGCGTCATCCTGCATCATCCTGCATCAGTCCGCGTTTTCCTCCATCATCCTGCTTCATACTGGCCCATCCTGATTCATGCTGTCCAATCTTGGCATATCATGAACAAAATAAATAAATAAATAAAAAGAAATGAAAAGAAATAGAAATACATAAAGAAATGTATAAAAAAATACCAAATAAATAAATGCAACGCATCCTGCTCTTTCGTCGTGCATCATCGTGCATCACCGTGCATCACCCTGCATCATCCTGCATCATCCTGCATCATCCTGCATCATCCTGCATCATCCTGCATCATCCTGCATCAGTCTGCGTCAGTCTGCGTCATCCTGCATCATCCTGCATCAGTCCGCGTTTTCCTCCATCATCCTGCTTCATACTGGCCCATCCTGATTCATGCTGTCCAATCTTGGCATATCATGAACAAAATAAATAAATAAATAAAAAGAAATGAAAAGAAATAGAAATACATAAAGAAATGTATAAAAAAATAACAAATAAATAAATGCAACGCATCCTGCTCTTTCATCGTGCATCATCGTGCATCATCCTGCAAAATCCTGCATCATCCTGCATCATCCTGCATCAGTCTGCGTCATCCTGCATCATCCTCCATCAGTCTGCGTTTTCCTCCGTCATCCTGCTTCATACTGGCCCATCCTGATTCATGCTGTCCAATCTTGGCATATCATGAACAAAAGAAATAAATAAATAAAAAGAAATGAAAAGAAATAGAAATACATAAAGAAATGTATAAAAAAATAACTAATAAATAAATACAACGCATCCTGCACTTTAATCGTGCATCATCCTGCATCATCCTGCATCATCCTGCATCATCCTGCCTCACCGTGCATCATCCTGCATCATCCTTCATCATCGTGCATCATCCTGCATCACCGTGCATCATCCTGCATCACCGTGCATCATCCTGCATCAGTATGCGTTTTCCTCCATCATCCTGCTTCATACTGGCCCATCCT
>JAOWCC010000737.1:0-80921 GCA_030867875.1 Actinernus sp. WN-2022 | reverse complement strand
AGACCAGAATAATATAACCAATTACACAGTACTCGTTAGCAAACCGTAAAACAAAGGCTACGAGACGTTGAATACCAAAACTGGTACAGCGAGATCCATAATGACTCGAGAAGTAATTCAAATCAGCGAAATAAGTTAAGAACATACAGAATATTCAAGAAATCTTACGAATTCGAAAATTACTTAAAGGAAGTATACAATGTGAAGCACAGAATAATAACACTAACAACGCTAAGAATAAGCAACTACAAACTAGAGATTGAAAAAGGAAGGTATGCAAGACCATACAAACCAATCGAGGAAAGATTATGCCATTTCTGCCTCTCGGAGATTGAGGATGAAACCCACTTTGTCTTGAAGTGCAAGAAATATGAAAACCTAAGGAAGGAATTCTATGCTTCACTCAAGAATAAATTTAATATAAATGCGGCACACCGATCTGAAAATAGCCAAAATAACCTATTATGCACAATCATGAACCCTGACAGTAGAATTTCTAGTCTTTCAGCAAAATTCATTTATAACTGCTTCAACATCAGAGCCGAAGCTCTAACGCAGTGATGCCTGTTCCCACTAACAGAGAAGTACATAACCTGATTTAAAGTGCACCTAACCCCTTTTGCGATGTTTATACCTATGAATCTGCGAAGAATTTTTTGGTTTACAAAGAATACTTTATGTTCTAGGCTTGTTTGAAATGGTGAAACTTTGACCATTCCTGACCCATGACCGCGTAAGAAAAAGCCTGGGTCGATTCTGGATCTTACGTCATCTAATTCTGGCTCGCCTGGATTTTCCAGGGATGCACCATACCCACTTTGAACGGCTGATACTCCTGTTATAGCTCGGTTGGGCTAGCCACTTCACCCATTTACTAGAAATAGAATAAACTTCCAAAAATGTAGGTTTGTTTGACATCGGTGTTACCATAGCAACACAGCATTGACGTCATGTATTTCACATATCTTCAATTTTCTCGAAATCTAGACCTAAACTTTTAAAACGACCTAGTGTCCCTTGTAGTCTAAATGTAGGCCTTCAAGACTGCAAAATTAAAAAAAATTGTATGAGAGCGTTTTCGAAATAAATTGGGTTAAATATTTGCGTTTAAAAAATAAACAATTCGCCTTACTTTCTGTTTAGTCGCAGAGAACTCATGTGTTTTCCGGACCGATTCGAGCGATGTTTTTAGCATATTTCATACCTATGGCATAGGACTACTTCCCATGAAAATTTTCATTCCATTTGCTTTATTCAATTTCGGTTTATAGAATCATAAGTAATCCCATTTTACTCAAAAATAGTAACACATTTGCTAAGGAAGCTGTAATTCTAGGCCTGAATGTCAGCCGTCTCAGAGAGGGAGAGCGAATTGGGACGGCTGACATTCAGGCTACTGAAATTCGAAAACCAGTCGAAATATATATTTTAATATTTTCACCTGAAATTCAACATGTACTACCCCGTCCCTGTAAATTTCAAGAGCATTGAATCATTTTAAGGGCGCGGAATAAAAACGAAAACATAGCCGGGAACTTTTACATTCATCCACGCAAGCTTCATTGCTGTATCATTTTGTCTTTCCGAAATTTCTCTTTTGTCTATATTCTACATACTTTTGTGCTTTTGAACTAACAAGTTTACCGGCCGTTGGCCTGTTGGGCCGTTCGCCTGTTGAGGCCCGTAGCCACACCAAAATTATTACCGAGGCACTATTAATTAAAACGTCAAGAAATAATCGCTCAATAAAAAGTTAGAATTGAATAACATATACTTTTCCTTTTACCGAGGCAACTGCCTGTTGGGCTGTTCGAATTGTTGACCTGTTAGGTTGTTGGCCTGTTTGGCTGTTGGCAACAATTGATTTGTTTCATGAAAGTGCTGACTGACTGTATTGACAGAATGTTGTACAAGCTTGTTTTTCACTGAACTATTTATTGTCCTCGACTGTTGTAAATCAACCTAAACGTGTAGTACAAATTTATACAAGGGACACGTAAATCAAGAGAGCGATTCGGTAGCACGCAATATTATACGAAAATCGGGTATTTTGGGCATTCGTGTTTTGAACACATGTACACCTTTTAGTTTTGTAACAGTATACTTGCTAACGTTTCTATAAATACAGCTCATTAAACTGTTATATCGTAACGAGTCGATTTAGTGCCCTGTATCAAATGAGCGCCCCATTTAATACTTGGTTTTCCTTTTCCACATCTAACCGCCTCAGTATTCCAATAACGCCCCTATTTCATTTTCCATATATCGGCAATCAAGCTACAGTTGTACATCTATACCGCAGTATGTAATCTTTATCGCAGCCGTACTTAGGATCGTCACGCAACCCTAGTATACCGTTTGACAGTTATTTAATACGACAACAAGATACTGGCGGGTGAACCCGGATTTGATTTAGAAAATTTAAATATTATCTGATTCTTTTCACATCTCGAAATAAGCTGTTGTCGCAGAATTAACAGAAAACTGTGTTTTTATTACTACTTTTCAAAACATGTCTACGGGGAACCCCTTGTTCCCCTCAGTAGTTTTCATAACCACAAACCATGTCGACTTTAATTACTTCTGTCGAAAACTTTCAGCAGATTCGATATTTTGTCTAGTGATTGAATGTATTTGTAATTCAGTTGACTTCATCAGTTGAACTGTACAATTCACCAGCAACTAAATCATCCTCACTTTGATGAGTTGTCATCCACGGTATCATGAGACAACACATTACCACCCAGTTTCTCTTCTTCAGAGTGTATGCAATTCTTCGCATCAGGTGATATCAAGCAGAAGACATTTATATATTAAAAAACATATATTCTCGAGACACTCACTGAGCAAGGGCACCCAACGAGAACTTTTTGAAATTCGTTTGAAACCAGTTGTATGCAGCTCATCTAGCCATTTTAAGGCGCGTACTATGTCTTTTGACGTATTCTAAAAATCTAATCGCGTCAACCGAAAATACTATGGCAAAATATTCCCGGCCTACGAATTTGTTAGTAGTCTAGACATAAACAAGAATTTTCTAGCCCAAATAACTTCATGTTGCAAAGTTTTGTGGAGGTACGAATGTTTTAAGGTGTTCTTTTTTCCTTTAGGCAATTCTTTTAGGTGACCTCCATTTGCTAAAGGTTTATTCTTTCGTATTTTAGATGTCAGAATTTCTTAGAGAATGAAAATGTGTTCTGGAAAACTTTAGGTGGCCGCTTCACTAAATGATTTGTGATAAAAAAAAAAATATTTTCATTCCAACCAATGTTTTTTTCCGGATCGTTCTGTCTCTATTAATCAGACGAAAACGTACGAATATTTTAGGGGAAACCTTTTAGTCTCCCTTATCTTCTATAATTTTCTAGGGATTGAAAACAAATTTTCTAGCCAGTCTTTCGGAAAACTATTTTCTAGGGACATCTTTTTCAAATCTGAAAGTTTTAGGATAACTTACTCTCCCGAACAGCTTTTTAACCGAAAACTTCGTTCACGTCACCGAGGAATCACTGCTGTTTCGAAAATGTTGTTCCCGGTGATTCGCCACCTGGCTCAAATCAACGCTACAATATAGAAATCGCAGAAAAATAAATCGCCATGGTGAACTCGCTTTTAGTGTGATTTGGATCGAGTTGTTGTTTTACTAATCAAAAGTAACTTGAAAATGTCGATAGTTTCTATCTTATACGATAAGCAATTCTTTTTACAAAATATATATTTTGTTATCCCGTCTATGTATAATATATTCAAACCACAAAAATATTTTTTTATAATATAATGATTGAAAAGTTGAGGTAATTTTCAATTATCAAGCAAAAACCGGATCGAAGTCCACCAATCAGATTACAGATGTAAGATACCCTTTAACTGCAACGTAAAGTACGTTTCCTCACGCGTCCGAGATGTTCGTGCGTTGTGATTGGTGCACTTTCCTGTGTTGTGATTGGTTCACTTTTCTTACTTTTTTCTATTTTTCTATTTCTATAAGCTCAACTTCACCAAAGAAACGAAAAGAAAACGTTAGAGTTCTTCACAGAACCTGATTCTGTGTTTAGAAAGAACAAAATCTCTTGAAAAGGACGTCAGTAGGTCCACAAAATTAACAGGAAGTGTTCGTCATGAAGATAGAATAGTTTCTTCATTCAGTTTATCGGGTGAAAACGGATTATCAAACAAGGAATACGACAAACAGACAATGTGCAGGTTTATACTTTACAGGCCGCCGGTAAGCCTTTTTTATCGAAGTTGCTTTACTGTTTTTGTTAGAACTCGTTTAATTTTCTCTGTAAACTGCTTCGGTTATTTTTCTAATCATTCTCTACTGCTGAGAGCGATATATCAACTGAAAAATCTCTCTTACTCGTATTGTAATCATAATTATTTCGGTGTTCTAGCAAATGTCAGCCTGAATCAGTTTGTCTGCCGTTCTGAAAAGAATCTTCATCTTGAAAACTTGGTTGAGAACTGTAAAAACACTAGGTTGTGTGTAGAAATACTACCTTAGCCTTATCAATAAGAACTCCTGATGTAATATATATTAAGTGTGTGTAATATAAACTTCATTTCAGTTTAATTCTGTCTTTATTTCTCTCTTCTCAACTAACGGTTTGTGTTGTGTTTTCTCTCACAGTCGACCCTCGTCGCAGCACAGTTCAAGTAGAAAATGTTTTTCTTGGAATACAACTAAGAATATTAACAAGGAACAGAATGGGAGAATTGTGCTTTTGTCCAGAGGAATCACTACGTGTTAAAATGGAGGATAATGAAGGACGGCAAATAGACGTAAAGATTGTTTATAATGAAAAGGAAAACGGCAATAACATTGTAAACAAAAAAAACAGTGAAGGAAGGACAGTACAGAATTACAACAACATTTGAAGGACACGACATTGATGAGAGAATTGTAAATATTATCGGTGAATTGAAACCTGTTAAAACATTTGGTTCTCGTGGTAAAGGAAGAGGACAGTTTAATTGTCCATGTGGCATACAGTGAATGGACAGCAGTGTGTTCTCATAGCGGACACCTTCAACCACCGAGTTCAAGTATTTAATAGCAGTGGAGAATATCAACGCGAACTTGGTGGTAAGGGAAGCAAAAAAGGACAAATGAACTCACCTCGCGGAGTCACAGTAGATAAATACAATAATACTATTATTGTTAGTGACACGGGTAATAACAGGGTTCAAGTGTTTTCAGTAGATGGAGTGTTTATTCGTAGTATTGGTGAGGGAGAGTTGAGAGTCCTTGTGGAGTATGTGTTTGTAACCAGGGTAATGTTGTGGTGTGTAGTCAGGGAGATAAGCGAGGGGTAAAGATGTTTACTAGAGATGGAGTGTTTATTAGAGAGTTTGGTAACCAATATACGACCCCATACTATATAACGTACACTAACGGTACATATTTTGTATCGTATCGTGATGAACATTGTATTCGTGTGTTTGCCGATGATAATGGACAATTCGTTCGTCAGTTCGGTTCACGTGGACAAGGTAATGGTCAGTTTAATTCTCCCCGTGGCCTTACAGTGTATGGACACAGTTACCTACTGGTCTGTGACTGTTGGATAATCGTGTTCAGGTGCTAACACAGGAAGGTGAATGTGTGAGTATATTCGGTAGTAGAGGTTCTAATCTTGGTGAGATGTTGGGTCCAGTAGACCTGACAGTTCTCCCTGATGGCCGTACTGTGATGGTGACAGAACTCAACCATCGTGTTCATGTATGGCGTTAGTGTAGAACTGAATCCACTCTACTCTATCAACACACAATATCTACAACCTGCAACACGTAAGTACAACATCTACAACTCTTCCTATTTATCACAACTAGTCTTTTTTGGCATTTTTACGAGTTAGAGATTTTTTTCTCCGATAAAACTCGCGCGTTATTTTTTATTGTTTTCTGTACAATGTTTAGTTTGAAATATTTTCTTCCTTCCTTTTTATAACTTTTCATCTTATTCTTTTATAATAGAAAGCAGGTTTTATTGATGCATTTTTCATTATTTTACTGAAACAACCAAGTTTTTTTGCCGTGTAAAACTAAATGGGAGCTTACTATTTGTAACTTTACAACTGATTATCGATTTAATGTTTTCCCTGTAAACTATTTCTGTTAAATTATCAAGAGTTCTTTTAGAACTAATTAAGCTTGACTTTACTAAAACCGTTCAGTTTATGAGAGATATAAATACAAAATTTATGTAGTTGTAGTTTCTTTGTCAAATTAATGTCAGCTAAGTTTTATTCACAGAACTGTTTCAGTGTCTGAACAGATAAGCAATGCTATTTATAAAGTGGTTCGTTTGATTTGTAGTTTTCGGTGGTAAACACATTAAATTCTTTGGATTGTTTCTTTGCTGCACATATCTTAAATTCAGAGCCTTAACTTTAAACCTTTATTCATTTGATTGAGAATTCTTCTCAGACCAGTAAATGGCTTATTCCATACACTGTCTTTCTGGCGAACCAATTCTCCATTGTTGTCATGTTCATCAGGATATTTAAACATGCTGTTAGTGTACTTATCTTGTATGTTACTGAATGTCTTCCTGTATATAGAGTGGTGTGTAGTGCAGTTTAGTGTCAGTTGATGGGGTATTTGAACTAATGTAGTTTTTGTAGGTTTTTTAAACAGAAACATGCAGCAATTTCATAAAATGTTTAGAAATCCAAAAGTAAAATGTATTTTTCAGCAGGTGATAAACCTCACTTATTATGCTATTCATCCCTCATGTTTTGTTATTTTTTTATCAATTTAGAGTTTTATCAATTTCGTTATGCACCTATCAATGTTAAGCCCGAGGGGATGGGGTGCAAGGGATTTGACATTTTCTCCCATAAAATGTCAAATTCCCTATCCTCGGGATGACACGTTTGGTCAAAAATATCTAGTCTAGATATCAGATTGTTTCCTATAAATAACCCCACCTTGCGGCAGGCAGCTTGTGTTAAAATCCCCACCCACGGAACCCTGCTGTCAAATCCCCACCCCTTGCCCTCCCCCTCTTTCTTGGGCTTAACATTGATAGGTGCATTATTATTACACTTGAATCTTGTTATTTGAGGAATATTATTGGTTTTGTCTACTGTGACTCAGTTCTTCATGTATGTATAGAGTATTATCCTATAAATCTGATATTTCAGCAAATCAGAGCTCAGCTTTACTATAAAATACATGGCAGTATTTAATGATTTTTCTATGAAATACAGAGTGGTATTCAGTCATGGCTAGATCAAGGCCAATCAAAATGCTGAAAATTTCATGCCCTCTCTATCAGCCAATAAGAATTTAAATTTTGAATGCATTAGTCTGCAGACGCATCCACTGCTGAAAACGTTTGTTTTCCTAAAAAAAAAATTGCAGTCTATCATCTGGTTAGTTACTTTGTTTTAGTGATAGATCTTCCCGTAAATTTGTTTTATAGGATAATATGATATGGTTATTTCAGGTATTCCTTCAAACCTCGAAAATTATCAAACGAAAATGCATTTTTTTTTATGGGTTTCTATTGAATTGATCAGTTTCAACCAATGAAATTACGAGAAAGAAGAATACAAATTAAGATTACATTCCTTGCCGTTCTTATACAGTTCTTATCCGGATCGTTACTTAATTATCTAAATGATCCTGTCAATTAATAATGTAAGGTCATACCAATAACATTGGGGTTCCACTGTCAACATTGTTCAATGTTGCTAAATAGTGATTGAATATTTGTACCAAATACTAGCGTGCACTGGAGGGCAGTGAAAAATTGTTCTTGGTCAGTGTAATGTCAGAGTTTCTTTTCTTGCATGTTGTGCGAGAACCCTGAAAATATACCCACCCAACAGACTTATTTTTTTAAAGCTCCTCAAAATGCAAGTTTTAAGACCAACGCAATGATTGAACTCCTAATAGTTTTTGTGTTTAATCATGAGCCAGAGGGAGATGGGAAACAAAACATTTTATTGGGATGGCCTAATTGAACAAATGTATATTGGTATAAAAAGAGCAATAAATGTTGTTGTACATTTACTTCTGTATCAATTTGTTGTTTTACAATAAACAGAAATGGATTATTATAGCAGTTGTTGGTAAGATTAAGACAATAGTTTGGTGATCTGTTATGATTATGGATTCCTTTAAAAAATGTGGAATGGCATTTTCCAGGTAATTGTGAAACTTGTCAAAATTTGTTACTAATTATTTGTTACTTCAAGGTCCTGAAAAACAAGGAACCCATATTTCTTCATGTATAAGACAGTTTTTTTACCTTTCATAAGTTAGGGGTGTAGCTTAAGAGTTTTTATTGAAAATATTTTATTGTGATTGCTGTAAACAAAGCCATTTTAACAATACTGGGACATAGGGAGGTCCTGAAAATTGGGGGGGGGGGGGGGGGGGGGGCAAAATGATGACTAAACGAGACAGTTTTAATTGGAAAACCTTGTGCAAGGTGTTACATTATTTTTTTTAGGGGGGGGGGGGGGGCAGTGATGCAAAATGATGAATTCTGATATTTTTATTGATGACTTCTGTCAATTTCTCTTCCAAGACTGGGCAGAGTGGGTCAACTGTCCCCCCTAGCTCCCTACACAACTGAAATAATGGTAATGCTACATCATTAGAGCACAAGTACAGCGAGTTTTTCTAGAGAATCTCTTCTCCTTTGTTTTACCAAATAATTAGCTCGCTGTCTATTTCCTTGTCATCTTCTCTACCCAAGGGGATTCCTCTATACTCGGATATAACTCGGCACTCCTTTTAGGGGGAAATGCTTGCCCCTGTACCTTTTAGGTCCAGATAGCTTTAAGATTCAGTGTTTATACATGCAGAGAACTATTCGATTCAGTACCTCAAAACCACGATAAACTGTTGAATGATTGTCTACAAAACTTGAAACACTGCCTAATTTTGTACGTAACATTGAGAGCTACTTTGCCAAATCCCTGCCAAGCACCCATTGCTTTCATACTGAATCCCCTCCACAGAGCAGTAAATAACAGTTGCCTATGGCAAAGAGTATGCCAAGATTAGCAATACTCTGAATTTTAGGGGTGACCAGGATTTTGTATGGGTTGAGCCAGTTATGCCTATACTAGCCTCATTTTTGTGATATTCCCTGTATTTAAATGTCAATAACTTGGATATTAGTCTTTCATTGTTACCAAGTTCTCAATATTATTTAATATTGACAGCATTCACTTCACCCAATATCCTACTCTTTGTGCATTATGCAAACTAGAGCAGCCATATTGGAATAAGGGCTACAATACAAATTATAGTGTACCATAGACCCTATGTATAAGTCCTGGTAACTAGCATGTCAACGAGGCCATTAGGTCCTCTGGAATGTTGAAATTGAAGCGCCCGGCGACATGGTAAAATGCACTGAACGAAAGTTCAGTGAAACAATGCCGATAATTTGCTATGCGCCTGGCTGGTTGTAGCCTGCTATGCAGACATATTTTTTCACTCTCATAAATTAGAAGAAAAAAGTAATGCCTGCTTACCCGAGTTTGTTTTATTTTTCTGCCCAATCAAAGCCATTGTTAGAATTTTAGTGAATTGGCGCGCCTGCAGTGAATACTATCCTATGATTGGTCAATGGCAAATGTATTGTCTGAATGCCTTTTAAATGTAACTACGTCACTTTCCAGGATATGGAAGGTAAAATCTGATTGGTCCCTAACACAATGACGTGTGCATATTGGAAACTAATTAAGCACTAGGGTAAGCAGATGTCACTTTTTTTTCTTCGAATTTATGAGTGAACAAATATGTCTGCATTGCAGGCTAGGATACCTGTAAATAAATTACCTGCTCATCTGTTTGTGACTGGGTGAATTCTTTTAACAACTGCATGAGACAAGTGAAGACGTCAATATATTAAAATCACTTTATTGATGCTCCAGAGGAAAATTTGAAATAAAAGAAAAGCAAAGGGAAAATAAATATAGCTATCATGATCATGATACAATAATAATGGTAAAATTAGAAAGCATAAGCTAATAATTATTGGCCATGTTGGCCAAAAAGCCATACAATAAAATGTAAATATTGTTTGAATGTGCTTTTCGTTTTGTATGCATGTGGCTATTATAAAGATCGGCATCACAAGCACCACATTCTGATACAGTAACCTAAACATGTAGTGTTGATTTAATTTAGTTGACAAGTGAATTAGAGGACAACATTTTACACGGGTTTGATCACAATTTTTGCAGTTGCAAATGACTGCCTTACCTCAGACGATAACTTGTACTATCAATTGCTAAAATCATGAGGTGCAGAATGACTGCAGAAAAGGCATTGTTTGGCCAGCTTGTTCATCTTATTGTTTTACTCTTTAAAACAAGCAGGTATACAGACGAATGTCGTACAACAAAATCATCCCCTATGACATGATTCCTAATTTGTAATATATCGGGCCCTTGTATCAAAATCATGTAAATTTCACCGAGTTTTGTTGTCAATAAAATGTAGCACTCCGTGGACAGTCAATACAATAAAAAAATCAATCTGTTATTAGGAACACCATTGTACGAATGATTTAACTTGAAAGTTGTCTGGGCCCTTTTTGCCCAATGCATGTGGCCCATGTTCTTACCTTTCTAACCCATCGACAATGCCTGAAACCACCCAAATGAAATAGTGCATCAAATCTAGAGGCACTGGATAGATGGCTAAGGAAACCATGCTATGAAATTGATTGAGTGACTCCAGATTTTGTTGAATCTCAAGGAGATGAAAATCGGTTCAAGAAACCCTTCTCGTTTGCACTTAAATTCAAAAGCAAACACAAAATCTGTACTCAGGTACAGTACATACCTTCTTTAATCTTTGCAACTACCTGGTTTCTTTGCATGAAATGCATCAAACAACTGTGGGTGAACCATGCCATTTTTAAGGCTCTATATACTGTCCCAAATATTAATTTTCATGACAATGGGTAATTGTTGAAACTGTTGCGCACTGGTGCAAGGCGCAACCCTAGGCAGAACCTTGTTCCCTATACAGAAGTGATAATTATCTGGTTAAGTTCTTTCAATAGCCCCATAGCCAGAACCATGCTCCCTGTAGAAGAGATATCTAGTTAACTTCCTTCCATAGACACTTTAAAGGGGTCAACTCAACCAGTGTCACTTCACAAGCTATGAGTTTCCTTTCCTATCCAATTCTGAATTAAACAAATTTGAGCTGAAAAGAGTACCGGTAATAGGCAATTCTCCTATAACGTTTGCAGCTTACTTCTGCTAAACGCGGCAAAACCTAATGCGTGTACATGTACCCCCCCCCCCCATATTTATACAATATCTGTTAAGCAACATTCCTATCAGCATCCTTGCGTTTCAGGGGGGTGCTGATTACCAGATGACACTTCTTAGCAGGATTCATTGGGTTCTCCACGGGAAACTTGAATGCTTGCGAAAATTCCTTCAGCAAGTACTGGTTCGATAATGTCCCAAGAACTCTGTGAAAATGTGAAAACAAAACTGTTAAAGGGGCTGACTTTACATTCGTTTTTCTGGGCCGGAAAGAGCTACATTATTTTGTATTACCACCAATTTTGATATGAACTAACGAACCTCTCAGCCATGTGGGATGTCTAAAATGAAAGCAAATATGCAAAAATGACTAACCAACAGTCTCCAGGGAAAATATTGAAAATCCTTTCAATCAATCATTGAGTGAGGGAAGTAACTGTTTGTATCCAATTAACAGCCACTAAACGACTGCGTACTCGATACAGGTGCAGTACCATGACAATATACCATTTAAAATAACACAGGACAGGAATATGATTTCTACATGTATTTTAATGTTTGTATATCTAATAGGCCTTTTGCAGAAAACAGTCACATGCTGTGGATATTGTGATCGCATTGATTTTACTGCCCGGACTAGGCGGACTAACTGGACTAAGGGATATGTAGATGCTAAGGGATACAACTGCCGGGACTAGGCGGACTAACTGGGATATGTAGATGCTAAGGGTACAACTGCCCGGACTAGGCTGACTAACTGGACTAAGGGATATGGAGATACCAAGGGGTACAACTGTCTGGACTAGGTGGACTATCTGGACTAAGGGATATGTAGATACTAAGGGCACAACAACCTGGACTAGGTGGACTATCTGGACTAAGGGATATGTAGATACTAAGGGCACAACAACCTGGACTAGGTGGACTAACTGGACTAAGGGATAAGATACTAAGGGTACAACCACCTGGACTAGGGGGACTTAAACTAGACTTTTAGGTACATGTACATACATATGTGAATTAGAGTTGCCAAGAATTATACAACCTCAGCACTAATACATGAGAGAATTCCTCGCTTTGTGGCTTAAGAATTTAACTTTCATCAGTGAAGAATTGGTAAACAGCTGGCAGGCTTCATTGAGGAATAAAGTAGTTGCCCAGTAAAAAAAATCACTTTTATGTTCCGGTTTAGTTAGGTTGCATGGCTCAGCAAAATTTATGTGACAGGGTGGATAAAAGCACCAACATTTGCACTCAGATAGTTTGGGTCATTATAAGATTACATTTGGAATAGAAGCTCTCTATCGTCGGACTATGCACATAGAAGAAGCCTAAAACGTCTAAGAACAAGATGGTGACCAAGAAAGGTAAGAAAATAGCACTTTTAATTTAGGGGCCGTCGACATATTCACTCTTTCCACGCTTAACATCAACTGGACATCCTTAACATCACTTGGAATTTTGCTATTGTGTACAAAAGAAAATGTATATAGGAATGGTTTTGCTATTGCCATTATTAGTGAGAGCAGTTGTATTAATATCACTTATTAATGATCTAATTCATACACTGGCTAGAACATCACAACCGACAACCAGTTTGTTGTATCCCTCTTTCTTTTTTTTTTTACGTTCTGTTATCAACATGAAGTAAACTTCGGGAAAGAAAAAAAGTGTTTTTGACAAAAATGCCACTGACGTCTACAACTTACTCTCTTTACCCCCTCCCCCTTCCCCCTAGACGTCCAGTTCACGTTAAACGTGGAAAAGTGAATATGTTGACGGCCCCCATATCGGCATCCAAAGTTATGCATCTCATATTTATTTCAGTCGCACTTAACAGACAGAGGTTTAATGCGCTTAATTATTTTATATGGCATAAAGATGAAGTTGATGTCCGTGTAGCGTGAGATGATCAATATATGTAACTTATTAGAGTAAATTATTCTTGCTATATACTTGTATCGCTTGTATATATCCCGGCGTTTTGGCGGAGAAAATCCAAGTTAAAGTTGATGTAAATTAGGATGAAATCTTTATCACATTTAAAATCGCTTATTTCCTTTGTTTTTGCTTCATGAATTATTCATGAGTTTTGAAGGGTATTTTTACAATACTCGATCAGTTATTTGCATGGGTAGTTCACCGACGTTGAGTACGCGTGAAAGTAATTCAGTTACTTTGTAGTTTCTTCTACTTTCACTTCTTTTCAATACCGGGTGTCCACAATAAAAAAATATACTCACATTTTGCGGTTATTATGACTGATTCAACAGTGCTATGTCAATCAGATAATGACAGCCTTCAAAAGTGTACATGGTTTGCAGATCTTTTACTTTGCTTGTACATAAGTCATCCTTTAAGTTTGACATTTACGAGTGACGCTTTTGCTTGTTCCTTAACAAACGGCGGGAGTGCTTTTTTCACAAAGCCACCCTTGGCCTCAACGCCATTGAGCCAACTCAGTATGCCGCCCTATCTACCGGGGTTACACGGCGGAAGCACTCTGAAAAGTACAAACTTCCTTGTGCGCACTGATGTCTTTAAGTACTATTTTTTCCCGCACTATTTCTGCCTGGAATAATCTCCCAGAGCATGTAGTGAATACAAAAAGCCCCGAAAGCTTTAGCATTGAAGCAAGTCCTGTGTTTTCTGCAATAAGCTTATATTTAGTTGTTAATCGATTTACTTATTTATGTATTTATTAATTTATATTGGTTGTATGCAAATAGCTTTACCAATCAAATAAACAAATACAGATAAGTAATACTTATTTTGTCGAAGTTTCCGTCAAAATCCCCCAAAAATTCATCATATCCATTGCGTAGTTTAATCGCCGGTCCGAGTGTTTTGAGACTGTTTCGTAAGAACTTCACACCTCATGAAAGCTTATGTCAACAGTCACCAACCAGCCAATGATCCCTGTGGCTTTTTAATATGAATGATCCAGAAATTCGTGGTAAATAAGAACGGAGGTTGTATTTGGTAAAACTCAGTATTCCACTACTATGTCACATTTTTTTATCTGAATTGCGCGATCTTGTAAGAATGAAGGCAAAAACATAAAAAAGGATATGAAAATAGTTAGGAGATCCACTGCAAAAAAAAAAAACGAGGACAGCAAAGCGAGAAAGAAAGATAGAAAACAAATTTGAATAAGTTTTCCGAGAAGATGAAATTTTCACATCTAAAGAAATTTGTATTCCTTCAAAGTTGAAAGCTACAGCATGGTCAACTCTGAAGTTTGTCATATCCTAGACAAATTGTTTCTAGCCGGCAGCGGTACAGTAAATCCCTGGCTACGCAGACTAATCCTTGGGTATACGGATACGCGGAAAAAGTCATGCTAGAACTTCGCAAATTACAATTTAAAAACTCACTCATCGATACTGAACTTTGAGCAATGTCTTAAACTATTACCCATAATCCTTTGCAGGCTTTTCCTTTGCAATTTTGCTCACTTTTCCCAATTTTTCTCATCATATTTTTTTTTTTTAGCCTGTTTTTTCTTTCTTTTATGGCATCTCCATGCCTCAATCCTTGATATTAACTTCTCTTGATTTTGTTCATTCATAACTGAATGTTCAAAAAATTTAACCAGAAAGCACGGCGGGCACAAAGAACGTCAAAAACGACATCAATAAACGTAACCAAATAATTGAAATTAGCACCATTTCTTTACTTATAGTTTAAATTTCAAGAAATGTTGGTGACTTGGTAACAAAATGAAACTACATATTTTAGGTGTTTTATGTTTGTATGATGACGTCGTTGTGATGTCATAAGCGATGCCTCCTTTTTGGTGAAATTCCCCCTTTAATAAACGTTACAAACAGACTACTCCATCAAAAGGCCTTCATTACACACATTCATTTGGTGAAAATTTGAACATTCTACGACGATTACAGCCAAAGTTATAGAGGAATGACTGTTGCTATGACGTCACATTTAGTGATGTCAGGAGTCGTACCTAAATAAGGCTGCCTATTGTTACAAAATCAAGAAAAGAAAACAATGTGACTTTTGTTTGCCAGACTAGTACATTTCATCATTAAAACTCGAAAATCACTCAAAGGCTTTTTTCTAAGGGCATGTATAAAATAATATGACGTCATAATGACGTTGTCGAAAATATGACTTCCATTTTAAGCCGGTTATGGACAAAAAAATCAAAATTCTAAAAACATACGATTTTAGCCACCAATGTATTTTATGGCTGGACAAAATGTCATGCAACAGTATTTAAAACTCTGAAAAATGAATGAAGCGATATTTTCATAAATGCTTTTGTGTTGTTTATTTCCCGCCATATTTTGGCGGGAAAATAGAGGTAATCGGCTAACTCTGTTGCCACCCAATTCAGATCATGTGATGTAAACACACATTACTCTGGAGAATTGACCCTTTGGAAATTATTCTATTCAGATAGGCATGACTGCATTATGATTAGAATAAAAAGGGAATAATTCCCCAGAGTAGCATCTGTTTACATCACATGATCTGAATTGGGTGGTAACAGCATTAGCCGATTACCTCTATTAGCAAAATTCCAGCTTTCATAACTTTTGATTTCCTTAACCAATCGAAATCGGGTTTTCGTTTCCTTCATTCTCATCTCGAGGAGATTTTAACATTCGCAATATACGACATTCCGTTTTTAGAGGTAATGAGCAGTTATAAGAAATGTATTACAAATGGGCAAATGACGTCATTGTGACGTCATAATAGTACTAACATAGCTTAAATTATCAGGTTATATTCCTTTTACGATTCTACATGTACACCAACCTACCAAAATTCAATCGTCTGCGTTGAAAACTTTTTAAAATATATAACTCATGCCGTTTTTATGGTCGTTTGTGCCCACCGTGAAGCAAAATATTAATTTTCTCACGGATTTCCCACAAATTTCCCGTGATCTGTAAACCAAGCAGAACTCCCCTATTACTTAGCTTAAGGCGAGGTTACTAAGCTTGTTTTCATGTGAATGAAAGCATGGCGAATGCTAGTTTTTACATCGTTTTAGCGATCTACTTGGCCCAAAATTACATTGTAAACAAAGACAAACATGGTTGAAATCATAGCAACGCGTTCTTCTTCAAATATTTCTGGTTTGGAGGAAGATTTGGGGACGAAATTGAAGGGAAACACAAAGAAACATGTGAGCATTCCGATGGGCTTAAGTTGCCAAAATCGAACTATCTATCAAAGCTCGATCCTGCAGCAGTGCAGGATTCCGACCGCTCGACAGGGAACCAATCTGGCAGATTGCAATTTGGCAGTTTTGCCGAAACACAGGGATCTACTGTACAAACGATATAAGTGTATTTAGCAAGAATAATTCACCCAAATAATTGATCATCTCACGCTACGTGGACATCAACTTCATTGGCTTTATGCCATATAAAATAAGACCCATTTGTCATTTTTATACTTTAACAGACGTCTAAGCGCATTAAACGTCTGTTAAGTGCGACTGATATAAATATGGGACGCATAACTTTGGACGCCGATAAATTAAAAGTGCTATTTTCTTACCTTTCTTGGTCACCATCTTGTTCTTATTTAGACGTTTTAGGCTTCTTCTAAGTGCATCGTCCGACGATAGAGAGCTTCTAGTCCAAATGTAATCTTATAATGACCCAAACTTATGTGAGTGCAAATGTTGGTGCTTTTATCCACCCTGTCACATAAATTTTGCTGAGCCATGCAACCTAACTAAACCGGAACATAAAAGTGATTTTTTTTACTGGGCAATTCAATGAAGCCAGCTGCCAGTTACCAATTCTTCACTGATGAAAGTTAAATTCTTAAGCCACAATTAAAGCGAGGAATTCTCTCATGTATTAGTGCTGAGGTTGTATAATTCTTGGCAACTCTATAATTTACATACATGAGTTTGTAAGTTCAAGTGTGTCAAATATTATTGTTACTGACTAGGCTGTGCTTACAATGATTAGTTTGTGACATGTGTTTATTTTAATAAGAAATTATAATCTCAGACAAAATAATAATCGAAATAATTTTATAGGTCATTACTACTTATAAACCTCTTGACACATGAGTGAAAGAAACTCATATTTATCTCACCCTCATCTGGCCACTCAGCTGGGAACCACTTGGGAGCTCAACATTGTTTTTATATATAAAGAGAGCTGAAGTGGTGTTCACCACACATTAGTGACATGAACCAGTGGGGAAAAGTAGACCACAGTTACCATATAATACACCATTTGTGCAGAAGGTGCAGATATGAACATGCAACCATATCTTTTAAATCCATTCACCTTATAATTCACACATGGGATCGATTTCTAGATCAGCAAACTGGTTAGTCCACCTAGTCCAGGCAGTTGTATCCCTTAGTATCTACATATCCCTTAGTCTAGTTAGTCCTCCTAGTCTGGGCAGTTGTATCCCTTAGCATCTACATATCCCTTAGTCCAGTTAGTCCGCCTAGTCCGGGCAGTTGTACTCTTAGCATCTACATATCCCTTAGTCCAGTTAGTCCGCCTTAAGTCCGGGCAGTTGTACCCTTAGCATCTACATATCCCTTAGTCCAGTTAGTCCGCCTAGTCCGGGCAGTTGTACCCTCAGCATCTACATTTCCCTTAGTCCAGTTAGTCCGCCTAGTCCGGGCAGTTGTATCCCTTAGCATCTACATATCCCTTAGTCCAGTTAGTCCGCCTAGTCCGGGCAGTTGTACCCTTAGCATCTACATATCCCTTAGTCCAGTTAGTCCACCTAGTCTGGGAAGTTGTATCCCTTAGTATCTACATATCCCTTAGTCCACCTAGTCCGGGCAGTTGTATGCCTTAGTATCTACATATCCCTTAGTCTGCCTAGTCCGGGCAGTTGTACCCTTACTATCCCTTTGTCCGCCTAGTCCGGGCAGTTGTATGCCTTAGTAGCTACATATCCCTTAGTCCAGTTATAGTCCGCCTAGTCCAGGCAGTTGTACCCCTTAGTATATCCCTTAGTCCAGCTAGTCCGGGAAGTTGTATCCCTTAGCTGTAGAAACATAGCTGTAGAAACAAATAATGGGACACAAGTAGCAAATTTTTTAAAAGATAAATGTAATACACATAATAGTTAAATTAACAGACAAGCAATATTCAAAGTGGAGATAAGGAGTGAAATAATACACATTGCAAATTAAATTAAAATAATAGACAGCAGGAATAAATAATGGGAGACAAATATGAATATTCAAAGTGAGTTGGACTAGTCCACATATCCCAGGGAATAAGATAAAAAGAAGAGAAAACAGGTCCTAAAACAGGCAGCATATGACTTTTGAATAAAGAAAATGAAAAATGCAGACTTTTTCAACAAAAACTGGGTCATGTTAAGGAAGCAAATACAGTTTAATTGTTTTGAATCCATAAACTAAGTTATGCTTTCCTTCATCAATGTGGGAATCCATAAATTATGCCTTCCTCAATAATACGTAAATTTCAATATATCATTTAGTTTGTTATAATAATATTTTCAACTTCTTAAATGAAAACATTTTTTTAATGTCAAAATAGTAAGAATAAAGGGATCCAACTTGAAGAATATTGTGATCTGGAAGGACTTTTTGGTAAATGGAAAAATGACACTTTTACCTGCTAGGCTGTCACAAAGTTTTAGTGTTGTTAACGTTGGTCCCATAATGAAAATGTACACATTCCTTTTGTTCTGTGCTTTCTTTGTGTGGCTTCCAACAGCAGTAATTATTATTATTAAGTAAATTGACTGAACAGATGTACATGTAGCTTGACAAATGTATATTTGTTGTCCCAATTCAGATCATGCGACTGAGCTCTACAGAGGATTCAGTGCTTTATTTTCCAATTAGAGAAATTCATCCATTTCCTTTTGGGATACAAAAAAACAAAGAAACATTACTCAAGGGAAAGTCAGGTGATCTGAATTGGGACAACAAATGTACATGTACAAGCAAAATCGGTCAATTTTACAAAATGTTGAGGAGAAACTATAAACAGGTGGAAAACACCTACACTGTATGATATAAGCCTGTGAATAAAACTAATAAATACACTGTAAGACTAAGAAAACAAGTATTACAAAAGAGAGTGTTCACATACATTGTAATCACTATATAACATTGGCATAACATCATGTGTGCATAAATGTCCAGTCTAGTCACAATTGCCAAATGAACTTTGAAAAACTGACTGACTATTGTGATTACAGCCGTTTATATTATCTAAGGGAGACTATTACTCCCCCTTTCCCGGGGCTGATGGGAGATGGTTTTGCAGGCTATCATTGATCTATTAAACTCCTTATTAAAGATGGTGATGTAAGATGGCACCCTGCAAAATAGTGGCCAAGTGTACTAAGTACAGCTGTTCTCACTGGAATACGGCTAGAGTTCACATGTAAAGATGCATTATTACTTGACGAAGTGCTCACAGGTAAACAGATGGAGGAAGGACTCCCCGAGTGGGCAAAGGCAATTTCGTGAGTTCTGTGAATAGGAGTCTTCAGAGTCCTCTACTTGTAATGTTGTTGCCATTCTTCATTGTAGTTAAGCCACAACAACTTGATCCATCATTATTGTAAAACTCATTTACAAAACCTAGTCCAATAACAATATTAACACCCCCTGCAAAAGAACACACTTTTAAGTCTTCACCTCCCCTGGAATTCATATGGAGTATTACTATTTAGCCCGAGTGGAATTCAACTACCCCAATGGAATTCAACTACTGTATAAATACACCACTCCCCTGGATTTTCCTTACTTCCTCAACAGGGGTCTGGTATGGTAAAAAATGGTCAATCTAATGGCAGGCATTAATGTCAACCACTGACAGTTCTTTGCCTGCAGAGACAATAGCTGAGTGAGTGACAAATCATAACAGCAAATGTACACAAATAGGGAAGCTGCTTCATTTCTGAAAGTTTCAATACCTGTACTTTTAGTACATGATTTATGTGGATAAAAGGAAGTTGATCAAAATTCCAAAGTCGACTTGTTCACATACAGACATCAGTATAATCAAATGACCTAAACATAAGAGAGATGTTTCATTTTATATGTATTTCAGGATTTAGAAAGGTGTTCTTTGTTCATGAGTTTAGGGCACATCCCACGAGGCTCAATCGTCATGTGCCTATCAGTCATGGTGTAAAAGTTACCAAGCTACATTGTAAATAAACAAGAGCCCATCTGGGCTTCCACTCGGGCCACATGAGATTGAAGATGAAATACACTTTCATTTTAAATCCTTTTAGTAATAACCAAAGGAAAGAATTATTAGCTGAATTTAGAAGTCTTTAGGAGTGGCCGGTAGCGCGGTGACTTTCATTCTCTGCTCCCCAAGTATATATGTAATTTAATATTTTTGTTTTTCTCGTATGTAAATTAAAGAAGTTGACATTTCAATTTAAACACTACTTATTCAAGTAACACACATTAGTCTTCTGTTCTGTTATACTGCAGGTTCCGATTGTCTCAAATGTATGTTTATATTTGTACCATATTATAAGTTGTATCCTGTCCATCCTGTGATGGAGCTAGCTATGTCAATTTGTGTGCCTCTATGTAACTTTATCTGCTGTTCTTGCTATAGCGATACTACTGTTTGTAAACACGACGTCATTTATATATTTGCATATATAATGTGGTTGACAAAAAAAACGCGTGTTTGTATGACTTGTATGGACTGTATGGGAACTAGCAATTTGGGACTCACAAAATACATCTAAAGTACTCAATTCTGCTTCCAAGTCCAATCAAGCTAAATGAAGGATTCTTCCGTTTTCCCCATATTAACAGACATTGTAACAGTATCTTAATCCAGTAAACTCTCTCTAGCTAGGTTATTCTGTTGTAAAACATGCCTAGCTGTGTAGTTGACCTGACCCAAACTGTCAACAGTTTTACCTAGTGTTATGCCAGAGAATAGATTTCTGACAATGACTCATCGATCTATCTCTCCTTGTCTCGTAATGACAACAAGAGGCCAAGTACAACCTCAACAACAAGTCTTTAAAATAACACATGCAATGTTCATTTTAACTTCCTCCCAGTGATTTAGCATTCAGTTTTGAACTGTATCAGTAGCTTTCCATATTTACTGGCAGCTACCACAGCAGTGTTATGCATGTATCAGTGGCTTCCCCCAGCTTACCACTTTATATCACATGCTTCCCCCAGGGGTCAGGTATCCTGGGGATTTGTCCAAATGCCCAATCAAACCCCCTGGTATAGGGCACAACAAATAGTAAAAATTCATACAAGGTTGGCCCCCTTGGTTCCTAATCCATGGACCAAAGTGAGCTTCCCACCCTACCCCCCCCCCCCCCCCCCTCACCAATGGGCAACAAACAATTAATTTTGACAAGGTTCCCATGGATCCACCCCTGATGGAAGCTGGTGATACATGCATTATTTGTAACCCATCCATTTACAACAACAATAAAACATTTTTTTAAGGCAGCAGTCACAATTATGTTTTATGTAGTAAGTAATCTACAGGATTTAGCCTGTATATTTATAATATATAAAATGTATATAGTGGCACCAAGGGAACTAGTACTACTACTACTAACAGAAGAGAGAGTCAATTGATGTGGAATTATATAGTTGTATAGATAATTATAGAGAGTAAATATATTTGTCCCCAATTATAGCAATACCATGCTAAATAAGGACAGTGATCAGTATTACTTTTATTCTGGATGAGATTAGACGTATTTCTCAGCAAATATTAGCTTTTATGCATTTTTTAAAAGTATAAATCTATTATGCTAGAGAAAATAAGTCTGAGTTTGTACCCTTTCTCTTCATATTTATTTATTTACTAGAAGTAATCATAGATTATCAAAGTGCATTCAACATATTTTTGAAAGAGAAAGGACTGTGGCAACAGTCTGAAAAGCTGAAAATTGCTGCAATGATGTGGACGGTGTACGTATACATGTATAATCCTGATCAAAAGTGCTTGGTTTTTAACTAAATAAATGTGAAAATTTTGATGTCTTGACTTATATGTTAATATATAAGGGGATGCATCTGGGTATAAAACTGTAATTATCTTTGTGTAACATTAAATCATTGGATGCGATGCTTATGGGGCTATATATGTATACATGTGTGTTTTATATGGTTATGGCATTGATTCGAGAATTATAAAGTAGCACATTTTGCTGTGTGGTATACAGTGTAAAGCAATAATTGAAGTTAGTGTAGAACACAAATCAACTCAGGCTTTACATACACAACAAACACACGGTCGATCTAAGCAACTTAATCGAAGATAAACCGGGCATTAGGAGGAAGATACATACATTAACTTTATTTGAGTGTCAATAGTATTTAGCTGTAAAGTTAATTGGGGACACTCCCAGGCACCAAAAGCCCGGTAAAAAGCTTGGTAAGCCTGGTTAACCCCGGTATAACCAGGCTTTCAGTGCTTTGAACCGGGCTTACCTCAAAAGCCTGGCAAGGAAAAAGGCCGGAAAGCCCGGAAATTCCTGCCTTTCCCGGAAAGGTTGGTACATGAAATCCAGAATAGCTTGGTAAACCCGGAATCATGTTTTAGGTACCAAGTTTAGTCCTGGCTTTTCTGGAAAGGCTGGTATGAAAAAGCCTGGAAAAGCCTGGAAAGCTTGGCATCTAAATATTCAATAAGCTGTGAATTCCAAGCTTTCCTGGAAAGGCTGGTATGAAAAGCCTGGAAAAAGCCAGGAAAGCTTGGCATGTTATTCAATATTAGCCTTGAATTCCAAGCTTTCCTGGACTATGGCAGGAGTCAATAACAAAAGTCAAGAAAAGCTTGGAAGATTTGGCTTAACTGCAATGAAAACTACAAAATTAACCATTAGTTGTCTGATTTTATGATAAGAACCTTTCATAATAATATTATTTTATTGTTTGTCAGGCCTAATTATTGAAATATGAATGGATAATTATATTAAATTGCAATGTTCAATCACTATTAGATTACTTAAATGTAGGAGCTTTAAATTGTTAAATATTTAGCGAAAACTACATGTATTATGCATTTAAGTTACATACCATTAAATATTTTGAGACTGTTGACTGAGAAACCATAATTTGTTAACAACAAGAGAGCTTCAAGTATCACTCAGTCACTCTTACACACATAAAGGTTTCAGAAATGACAGATATATACAATTTGGAAAACTGTGTTTCAGGTTATAATCAACAACTGGTTTGGAGATCTCCAGTTACAAATTAAGCACAATTTAAGATTTTCTTGTAATATGTGTTGCTACATGTACATTTAAATTGTTTTCACAAACTTTCCTAGCCCTAACTTCGGGGCTCAGCTGATTTGATGTTTACCAAACCAGAATTAGAAAGTTGTAGTGTGCGAAGCCGCCACACCAATAAAGCTGTGGAGTGGCGTGAGCCCCCCTGGTGAAAAACCTTGCAAGATCCTCAAAGATCTTGAAGGATCCTCAAAGACCTGCTAAAGATCTTTGTAGATGAGGATCCTTCAAAGATCCTTCAAGGATCTTTCAAAATTCCTGCAAAGATCCTTAACTGCTAAGATCTTATCAGGATCCTGCAAGGATCTTTCAAAGATCATTGAAAGATCTTCAAGGCTGTTCTTGGCAAGATCCTCAAAGATCTTGACAAAGATCCATGAGGATTTTTCCAAGATCCTGCAAAGATCCTCAAAAGGTTTCCTTGACAAGTTCTTTAAAGATCTTGACAAAGATCTTTGAAGATCCATGAGGATTTTTCAAAGATCTTGCAAAGATCCTCAAGGGTTTCCTTGACAAATTCTTTAAAGATCTTGACAAAGATCTTTGAAGATCCATGAGGATTTTTCAAAGATCCTGCAAAGATCCTTGAAGCTTTCCTTGACAAGTTCTTTAAAGATCTTGACAAAGATCTTTGAAGATCCATGAGGATTTTTCAAAGATCCTGCAAAGATCCTTGAAGCTTTCCTAATGACATTAGTTCTTTAAAGATCATGACAAAGATCTTTGAAGATCCATGAGGATTTTTCCAAGATCCTGCAAAGATCCTCGAAGCTTTCCTTGACAAGTTCTTTAAAGATCATTACAAAGATCTTTGAAGATCCATGAGGATCTTTCAAAGATCCTGTTAAGATCATTGAGGCTTAATCCTTGGCAAGATCCTCAAAAAATCCTTGCAGGAAATAATTTCTTGTATTAGGACATGATCCTTGTAAGAATTCCTCAAGGATTTATCCAGGATCCTGTCAGGACCAGCTTGCAGGAAATAATTTCTTGTAAGGACAGGATCCTTATAAGATCCTTAAGGATTTAGTAGCCAGGATCCTGTCAGGATTTAGGCAAGATCCCGGCAGGAATAATTATATTCTAAAGACAGGACGTTTCAAGATCCTGGAGAATTTCATCAAAGTCCTGAACCAGGACTACAGGATTTGCAGGTCGAATACATGATTATATTCTAAAGGCAGGAGCCTTACATAAGATCCTTGAGGTTTGGAATTGATAGACAATTTAATAGTCACAGTGCAGATCGGACTCGATCTGAGACTGAGACTTGATTGTACTTTTGTTTCCATGAAATAAATAAAGACACATACATAATTAAATAACCTATGTATATTTTATTATAATTAATGTCTCTATCAATTCCAAGCCCGCCCATTGGAATTGATAGAGACATAAACGCTACAATAGTCTTAAAGATGACTTCATAAGAAAACATATATATTCTCTGGTTGTTTTAGTCTAATCACTAGAATATTACTCACCGATTTGACTGGCAATTGTTCAAAAAATAAATTCCAGTGTTCAATTAGCGAAGTATTTCTGTCCACCTCTTTCAAAATGTTGTTTTACTGACATTTATTGATTGTCCACGTTAGAGTAAGACTAGGACCGAGTTTATCCATATTTGGTAACCAGGCCTCCAGGGAACAGATTTGAATCAAGCGCCAGTACAGTAGAAGTTCGTTTCGTTGAGGTTTCAGAAGCTCTCTCAAAAGGTCAATTCAACCGTATTTCAAGAACAAAATTTGTTAGATGGAAAGATAATAATAACAGCTTCAACTGAAAGACATTATCAGTCTTGAATTAGATGAATTTCTGAAGAAATATGTGGAGAAGGTGAGCAGTAAACGTTTCACGATGTTGTGCATTCAAATAATGATAAACACACTACACAAAAGGTTTTTCTAGAAATCCAGTTAATTAATTTGCTTACCATAATGTTGGTCGCTTTATAAAATGTGATGAAATGCTTCTCGAACATTCATGCAGGAACATGCATCTGTTCATCTTCAAATTATTCTCAATAAAACTGTTCGTTAATTTGAACATCTAGCAGTGATGACTTCCGTAGAGGTTACCGTACAATCAGCCTTTCATTTTGTCTTGAGCTTGGAATAAAATGCATATTTTGTGTACAAATCGAAGGGTTATGTTAAGCACAGTCTCTGCCGATCATTGCTTCAATGCTTGTGTCGTAAAGCGTTGAGTGCATATAATTTGAATTCGTTCGAATGCGAGTAAGAACAGACTCCTATAATTTACATATTATACAACTGTAACTTTAGACGACTAAAGTCGTAATTCTAGGTTTTATTTAAATTGGTTATTCTTTTTTGCAGGACATGAGCTTGTACTTGTATAGGTCAGAAGCTAACCATTACAAAAGAAGGCTAAACAGGGAAAAGTAAACTACATTGTAGCTGCCAAGTAGTGAGTGGAAATTATAATCACTTGAACACTACTTCTATTTTTTAAATAGAAAACCAGCCTATACATGAACAAATGTAGCTAAACTAAACTAAGGTTGTTAGAGTGCAATTGGTTCTACTTAACCTGTGAAACAAAAATTAATAGACAATATCTAATAGTCAAGTAGAAACAAAAGAAAACAATGGAATTTCGATGTGATTGTATCTATTAGTCTAAATATCTATTTTATGGGTTAAATTAGTAAAATCATGTCATTGATGTCTATTAGTTTTTGCCTGTCCCTAAGCTAGATTGTTACCCTAACCTTTTATATGATTGTATAAACTGCATGCAGCAGCCATTACCTTTCATACTTGCCCTGTGAAACCGCAATTGAAATTCGAACTGGTCTATTTTTAATAGATAATTATTCCAGACCTGCACAAAAGTATGACATTGTTAAATTGGTTACCACGGGTGAAATATTGAACCAATGAATCACTAAAACTCAAACCGTGTTCTGAAGCTGGTATCCATTCAGTAGATCGATCTCAAAGGATTAACCGCATCTAATGAAATATTGCGGCAACAATGATCTCGCTAAAAATAGATCAGCTTGGATTTCGAGACTTCTATCTGTCAAATCCAATACAGATAGACGCTCCTTGTAACAGGTTGAAGGCCAATATTACTGTCAAATACATGTACATGTACAAATTCATTTTAAATCAAGCAAGCAAAAACTCTCTCTCTGAAATTCTAACGAGACCTGAAACTACCATAGGGGCTGATCAAATTCAGGTCCTGGCTAAACCACGTATCGAATTGTAATTTAGCATCATTGTTGATTTTTGTGGAAGGAAAACCGGAGAATCTGGAGAAAAACCGGAGCAACCTTGTGCGAGATACCAACAAACTCAACTCACATAATTGGCACCGTGTCTGCAGATTGAACCTGAGCCGCAGAGGTGAAATATGAAGAGCATAACCACTGCACCACACCAGCTCCTCATATGACATGATTTTAGAATCTAAATCTACTATCCATTTCCCTTTCAGTCTGGTCACGTAGGCTTTAGTCAAATTGGGACAATATTTTTTTTAAATACATGTAGCTGTAACAGTAACACAGTGCATTGTAGACTATTGTTTACTTTATAGTTGTTGCAGTGTAGAAACAGGGCAGTTTATTACCTGGTGCCAATAAATTATTTATACAAGCTGCTAGCAGTTAGATTTTTGTCTGCATGCAATAATCAAATATGAAAGTAAGGCATTGTAAAATTACATGGCTGTACCTACCTTTGTATGAATTAAAACAAATACATGTAACTGCATTCCTTGTATTTCCTTTTTATTGGTAATTGTTTCAAAGTTTTATTAGTCTGCATGAGATGCAAACACAACTCTAATACTACCGCCTGATGTCATCAAAGGGGCATTTACATTACAGTAATTGATAAAATATGGTAAAATAAATTCAATTTCATACTACATGTATACAGTTACAGTAAAGGCACTGACTGTTACTAAACATCTTCATTTCTGTTTCATTGAGTTTCTGATCACTATTTGGTTTCCTTTATGCAGGGCTTTCTTTATGTTTTTAAGTTGCTGGACAACTGAGCTACATGTACACGTAGCTGGTCTTTTTGTGCAATAAGCTACAACTCAGTAGCCAGCAATCATCATCATATACATTGCTGGCGATAATTACCAATAGCTGGCTTCTAACGACAGACCTGTTTATGTGTATACATGTGTTATTAAACAAACACTCATAATAATTATTGTGAATTGCCTCCCTAGAGAATCATGAAGTAATCCTCAAAGTAGATACAGTGTAAATTAACATTGTAAAAGATTCTTGAGAGTTGTTCCAGACTCTTGAGGATCCTAAAATAATCCTCAAGGAACCTGGAACAATCCTTAATTTAAGGATCCTGGAACAATTCTCAAGAATCCTGAAATAATCTCGAGGATCCTGTAACAATCCTTAAACGATCCTGGAATTATCCTCAAGGATCCTGGAACAATCCTCAAGGATCCTGAAAGTATCTTCAAGGATCCTGGAACAATCCTCAAGGATCCTAAAACAATCCTCAAGGATCCTGGAACAATCCTCAAGGATCCTGGAACAATCCTCAAGGATCCTGGAACAATCCTCAAGGATCCTGGAACAATCCTCAAGGATCCTGGAACAATCCTCAAGGATCCTGGAACAATCCTCAAGGATCCTGGAACAATCCTCAAGGATCCTGGAACAATCCTCAAGGATCCTGGAACAATCCTCAAGGATCCTGGAACAATCCTCAAGGATCCTGGAACAATCCTCAAGGATCCTGGAACAATCCTCAAGGATCCTGGAACAATCCTCAAGGATCCTAAAACAATCCTCAAGGATCCTAGTCTCCTTGTTTATCTTTGCAATATCCTTGAGGATCTTTGCAAGATCCTTGAGAATCTGTAAAGGATCTTTGTGGATCTTTGAGGATCTTTGAAGATCTTTGAAGATCTTTACAAGATCTTTACAAGATCCTTAAAGATCTTTAAGGATCCTCATCAAGATCTTCAAAGATCTTTACTAAGATCCTTTGAAGATCTTTATGAGGATCCTTAAAGATCTTAGTAAGATCTTTGAAAGATTTTCACCAGGGCCCTAGACCCTGCCAAGTTGGGTTGGATGGCAAGTAAGTTAATTCTTAACTCTGCTAATCTGAGTAATAAATAATTATTCTTGTCTTTGGGGTTGATAAAGTTCTGGCATTTAATTGAAAGTGCCTAGTGAAACTTAGATAAGCTCAAATTATTTGGCTAATGTTATGTGGATATTTTTGGTTTCCTTGTAGAAAAAATTATCAAGAAATACCATAGTTAATAGAGTGGAATGGTTAGGAAACCCGGCAAACTTCAAATGGGCTAACAAAGGCGCTGCGATTGAGGTTGGAAGGGGGCAAGACAAAAGATTGTGCACTATCATAGTTCATTAGCGTTCCCTGAACGACTGAACTCACACGTTTCTATTGGCTGATTGACTAACATGTTGGAATTTCTATTGTGTTTTGTGCACGGTAGTGGTTGAAAAAAGCTAACAAAGAAGGTCCCTGAGTTTCCTAACCATTCCACTCTATTAACTATGGAAATACACACAGGCAAACGACTCCAAGATTGTGGCCACTCTTGGTGACTTCTTGAAAAACAACAGGAAGCGTGCCTTGAAGCATTTTAGAACCTTATATAGCTACTGTTGCAAATAAGCTCTCCTTTCAGGGCTTGGAATTACTGGGAATTACTAGGAATTTAAGGTTTATGAGAGTGTAAAAGCTTGGAATAGTTTGGAGTTCCTAGGAATTCCTAACTGAATTCCATCTTGGCTTATTAGCTATTTTGTGAAGGTGTTATTTTCTAGGCTTGGAATTCCTAAGAGTTCCTTGGAATTAATGAAGGTTTTCTAGTTTCTTAAGTCACTGAGTCACATTGAATTTAGAAGACTGTTCAACTTCACTAATATAAAGTCTTCCAGTGCCCTGCTAGACAGAGATTCCTAAATCCCTTAGCTTCCTCTGAGCAATTAATTTTAGAGTAAAGTTATAAGGATACTTCAATAATTGTCACCAAATGAATTGACTAAGATCATGCACTCACATATTTCTAAATACTTTATTAGAAAGCTAACATTACAGGGAATATTAAGATCGTTTTCATGAGAAATTTTAAAACTTATAAACTTGTTGCCATAATTTGTTGACTGACTGCTACAGAAGAAAAGCTTAATATCACGATATTTTCCTGGTTATTTTTACTATTACTCACCGATTTGACCTTCCCAGTGTTTAAATGAAGCAAAGTATTCGTCCAAATCTTTGAAAATGTGTTGTTGTTGTAAAGAAATTTGAACAGAACTTAAAAGACACAGACACAGACACAGATTTCGGCCTTGCCAAAGTCTCTGCCATGTTTCCACTTTAAACCGAGTAAAGACTAGAACCAAGTTGATCCATATTTCGTAATAGCTTGCACCTGATTGGCTGGAGGAGTTGTAAGGCCTCCAGGGATTGGCTGAAGTTTAAATTAGGCGCCATTAGGTGAGGTGAGACTTTTTCATTTCACTGTGTTCACTCGTGCGTTTGTTGGAGGTTTTACAGCTCGTTCAAAGGGCAAATTCAACAGTATTTCACGAAAGAGAATGCTTAGATGGAAAGATTATAATAACTGCTGCCAACTGTGAGGTAATATCAGGGCATATCAGTTCTAGATGAGATGAATTCCTGGAGAGATCTTTGTAAAAGGTGAGCATGTTTTACTTTTATTAAATCCGTTAAATGACACTGAAAGTCCTGTCAGACACGCATTTCACACAAAACAATTTAAGTTTACGGTTTTTCTAGTAGTTCAGTTCGCTAATTTGTCATTTAATTGTGCATTTTAAAGTAATGTTCTCGAATAGTCATTTCAAGAAACTATTCTTTAAAGCTAATATGAAGATGTGGTACATGCATTCAATTTGAGGTCCCCGCGTGTTACGGTTTTGTTTATATTACTTTATATTGATCAGACCATGAGTTGCTCTCAATAAATTAAACGGCACTTGAAAACTTTGCAGTGAGAACTTCTCGATCTGTAGAGCTTTAAGTACATATTTTGGGCTATGAATTGAAGGATTAATGTGAGCTTTAATCACAGTCTCTGCTAGTATAAGTGTAGAGCACGATTTGAATAATTATTTTGTTTGTATATGCATACATGTATGTGTAGTGATATATTACTCCTAAATATATTAGCTCATTTATCCTAACCATTGGTCAATGTGTTTAAATCAGCGATCAAGGCATTGAGCAACAATTTCTACTTTGAAATACCCATTCCAAAAGCAATTTAACCAGTTAATTATTAACAAATATTTATTGGACATTAGATTCGAAGCACAAGGGATTCCTTTGTAATTTCCGGTAGTCACGCCACACCGACATGTAAAATCCTTTATCTAATGAAGTTGTAATTCTAATTTTATTGATTATATTTATATTTTTAGGCCTTCAAGTTGCAGATCAGAAGCTTTTCAAATCTAAAAACTCTCAAAGAAAGCTGAACACTGGAAAACGTCCACTGCCAATTACAGGGTACCTACAAAAAATAATGTAGTGAGTGAAATCACAATCAGTCTTGTTAATACATGTAACTCTGTATAAAATTAGACTGCACAGCCTTTATAAGTTTAATGATTAAACTAAAAGAAGGAATGGCAAGAAATAAGCGTTGACTCATTATTGATATCTGTTAGTTTACTGCCAGACCCTAACCTCTATTCTTACCCTTTGGTAATTGGCAAAAATATACCTTTTAATGTTTTTAGATTCCCAGATATTAGATTTCCCAGATATTCCAAGAAATTCATATAAATTCCCAGATATTCCTTGAATCCAAAGGTTTGCTGGCCTGTAGTAAGTTATTGATCTTAAGAATTCCTAGGAATTCCTAGCAATTTTATTCCCAGCTATTCCAAACTCAACCAAAGCTTGGAATTCCATGTTCCAATTACCGTGAAAATTGACAGCTATTCCTAAGAATTCCTAGGCTTTCCCAGGAATTCCTAGGAATAAATTCCTAGGAATTCTTAGCAAATTCTTAGGAATTCCTAGGAATTCTAAGCTTAAATATTTCGCAGGGGAATTATGTTGCCAAGACTGTATATAGTTATGAAATGTAAGTAAACAGTTATTCCATTGTGAAAAGCAATGGTATAAATTCAATTCTTTCATCATTTATTATATCCAATTTTGGAGAATTAAGATATTTTTTTTAAGATGGACTGACAGCTGATTCTGTAAGTTTAATACTGCTGTGTTTTATTTACAATCTACATGTATAATAATTATAATGTCAGTGCACAACATGTATGTTTATAAATATTTTGATACAAAGTTTATTGTCAAAATCATTATCATTAAAAATCAATAACTGATCCCACTGAGTTTAATGATTTGACTAATTTAAAGCTTATAGGTCCATTGTGAAAAAATAATCCTTATATTTTAGTGACTGGACTGACAAACACATCACACTTCGTGGACTCGAAAGGAGCTATAATTTTTTCCAGGCAACAAGAGATTTATGTGATCTCAGCTTACCATAAGCACTGGGAATTTTTGTTTGTTATAAAAGTTTAATTTATTAGTACCATTATTTTTAATTGGTTGATTCCAGAATTTCCAGGCTTTAATCCTGGAATTTAACCAGGGTTACCCTGGAATTTCCGGGCTTACCCCATAATTTAACCGGGTTTACCCCGGAATTTCTGGGCTTACCCCGGAATTTAACCGGGCTTACCCCGGAATTTCCAGGCTTACCCTGGAATTTCTGAGCTTTCCCTGGAATTTCCAAACTAACCCAAGAATTCTGGGGTTACCCCGGAATTTAGGTGGGCTAAAACCAGATTTGCCTTTACCAAGCTTTCTGGGCTTTCCGGGGTTACCCCAGAATATTCCTCATTGGGTAAACCCGGTGAAAGCCCGGAATGTTTACCAGGTAACCCCGGTATCTTAACCAAGCTTTAACCCCGGAAAACCCAGGAATTTCCAGGCTTTTGGTGCCTGTGAGTATATTACAGGATATACATGTATAAAGGGATTAACATAAAGTATGTATAAATAAATATTACTATTCAGATGTGTATAAACTGAATTCCAGTTCCTAGATTGGCTAGAACATAAACTATATATGGATGTGTATAAAGTACAGCCCATGCAGTTCCTTCAATATTTCAGATCATTCACATTACGTTTCCCGGGTATTTTTCAAGTGAGAACAAGGTTGGTTGCAGAATATTGAGCGCCATAATGTTAGTTCCAGAATAATTTATGGTCAATGTTGGTAGCCGGCTAGCCGGGTCTTGGCTTTGATCGCTTGGATCATGATCAGCCTTGTTTCAGCCCAATTCAGGTCCGTTAGAAATTCAGTGTAGATTTAAATTGAACACAGCAATGAAGTCAATACTTTAAATTTCCCTCACCTTGTACTGTGTTGATATTCCAGTTCCTAGGCATATCAAAGTGTCGGTACACAGTGTCGCAACTCGACACACAAGATACGCCGATTACGGGTATCTAGAAAACTCAGACCTTGTTTCTCTTCAGCCAGGTCATCTTACTGTTTGTAGTTTCGGTATCTGTATGTACAGCGAAAAGCAGAATCCAGTACAGCGAGCAAGCCAACAGAATTCACTCGGTTGTTTACAAATTATGGTGAGTTGAGTTCTCTGTTCAACTTCGCTGGTGCCGTCACCGCGCCGACAAAACAGACCATGTTTAACTTAAACCACCACGATGCACACGTGTAGTATTTAAAAAGTTTCTTCACAACTCACACTGAAATATTCATATCCACGTATTTCTCTTCAGCCTTCAGGTATGATTTATAGCATCTTGACCATTCGCAGTTTTGGTATCGGCAAACCGAACAGCACAGCCAAGCATATTTTTCGATTGCACATTCACTCGGGTTCAGCATAAATAAATAACAAGTATCCTGAGCCTGTTGGAAGGCTTTCGCACGGTGCAGAAGTTAAATAAAACATTAAAGTGCTTACATTTGAGAGATGGGACTCCAAATTAGAGAGAAAGTTCCTCGCGGGTCTCCACCCGATTGTTGCGTGACCAGCACACTAACCTGAGTATCAGTCCCAATCTGATTGGTGTGAATTTGACCTTTAACGCGTGCGCAGAACGCGTGCTACATGAAATAAAATTTAAAATTAAAAAAATAACGACTTGCATTTTAAGACTCGTCGCTGCCACAGGCAGCCCGAGTAATTAACGCCACAAACATGTCGAGAACTCTAGACACGTTATTTAACTGACTTGAATAACAACTTCGGAATTATGATTATTTTGGGTAAAGCTTAATTATTATGTGGTATTGTAATCACAACTAAAAAAAATCAGGTTGAAAATCTTAACATTAAGATCTTATAAGATTGTGTAAGATTCTTACTAATATCTTAATAAGGCACACATTCTAGTGAAATCATGTATAATGATCACTCTGTTGTTACAGTAGCACTTAAAGGTTGCGCTCATGTCTCTTGAGTATTGTTGATGCAATGAGAGAATTACAGAGAATATGGCTGGTTTGCGGTGTGCCAGAGCTAGTTTGTCTACAAAATGGAGAAAAGTGAAGCGTTCTGTAAAACCTGGAAAAAGGTAAGAAATACATCATCAGATGATGTTTATTGTTTCTTCAGTTGGTATGTTTTTTTTTGCTAAAAAAGGTTTTTGTTGACTTGAATATATTATATACAACTACGAGTTTGCACTGCTTGATAATGTCCCAGGCCTCAGACAAGCCCTCATCAGATCTCAGTCTTATTCTTGGAATCTAATCTTAAGCTTTTATGATTGAAAAGGAATACATTTAAAATGTTAGCTAGTGGAATTATCGTTAACCATTTGAAAACATAAAACAACTTTGTAAGTTCAAATGGCAGTGAACTTTGCTAAATTGATCATTGATGTCATCAACATTTTATTAAGCTACAAAACTTTAAGCAATTAATAGGGCCAAATTCATCGTTCGGATTTCAAAAAAATAACGAGCGTGCACCCCTTTTTATATTATTTTCCCACCATCGATTTCTCCGCAGGCAAAGGTGCTAAATAGTTTCCGTAAGGTCAGCTGCATGTCTATTACAGACCGGGCATATTAATACCATGATTTTATAATTTTCCATGCACTAGCTGTGTATGAAATTGCAGACAAAGACCATGTTCTCACTTAAGATTTGCCCAGTAATCCACCCAGCAATCCTCAATGTTTAGTTATTCTACTGGAATAAGTTACGTTACTCAAGAGATGTACTGGGTACGACTTGCCAGGAACGGCTGTGACTTTTCATTTCTAGAGGGAGATTCTATAGAGGACCCGATACATTACAACAGCCTCAAAAAAGTTAGTGCGCGGGGATGATAAACATGTTAATTATTTTACTTGGCCTAAGTTAACATTAATTTATAAGCTAATTAACTTAAGAGTTTATACACTTACATAATTATAATTGTTTTGTGTTTCCTTTCAGAAATGCTACTGAGAAACACATATAGTCCTGTAAAAGGTTTTCACTATCCAAAGCAAACAGTTCATTGGAACAACAGGGAGCCCACACTATGTGTTTGTATTTAATTTTATAGGAAATGTACCATGTATGAGGATTACTGAAAGGTAGAGTGAACAGTGCATACAGCAAAGACAAAACCTTCAAAAATCACTAAGATTCAAGGTGTTTCAAGCCACAGCAATGACAAAACACACCTGGTAAGATAAATGCATGTTTATTTCGTATTCAAATTCCGGTATGCTTGTTCTTCACAATATTTTGCCACACTTCAACCCCTTTCAGTAATCCCCATACATTTCCTATAACATTAAATACAAACACGTTGTGTGGGCTCCCTTTGATGAACTTGCTTGATGATTCACCTCAGGTTCAGGAGGAGGCCAATGACTCGACAGACCTTATAAGCTAAAAATGTAGGCAACCCTTTTTAATTAAACCATTGATACAAGGTTTTTTAAAGTCATGCATACGTTTTTTTTTTCAGTTTTCTATTATTTTTATTATTTATATGGTAATACTTTAGCTATATATATGTATATATATATAGTTCAATTTGTTATATGAAAACTGATCTTTCCAGAATTTTACCCAAAATCCCTGATATTTCCAGGCTAATTTATTGTAAGAGTTTGATATCCCTTGCATCGAGAGCTCGGTCAAATTAAGCCTGGCAAGCCCGGAAAAGCCTGGCCAGACAAGGCTAATTTCCTTGCTTGAGGCCAGCTAGGTTAGCTGAGGTAGTGTGGCCAAGAAAAGCCTGGCCATACATGGTATGTCCCCAGCTTTCCTGGCAATGTCGGCCATAAAGGCATGGCATGCCTGGCCTGCACTTACAAGTACATGTAAGGCTTTCCAGGTTACCCTGGCCCTGACCTGAACCAGACTTTCCTGGCCCACAGGCCTTATAGATTAACATAATTGATGCCAGGCTTGTCTGGCTAGCCAGTGGTCCTGGCCAAACACTTTTAAGCCAGGCATTCCTGGCTACCCTGGCCCTCAGGCCATTTAAATGCCAGACTGACAATTGACAACATTCATATCAAGAATCAAAAAGAGAATTATGAATGATAAAAATTGATTATCCCTTAATTACCAAAATCAATATACTTAATTTGCAAGAAAATTGATTTCTGCATGGATTTTTACCAAATAAAAACTCTCTGAAACATCTAGGGTACACTACTGACAGAAAGTTATGAAAGCGAATTTCAACAGTTTCCTTTGAAATTTCGATTTGCCTTTTGTCTTTAACTTCGAAATTTCGTTCCACTCTTTCGAACATTATGGCGAAATTTCGAGCGAAATTTCGATTCGAAATGTTGAATCGAAATTACGATGGATCGAATTTTCGAATCGATTGTACAGCAAGATGTGAAACTTAATTCCCAATCCTCATTTGCTCATTGATAACCAAACTTTCTGTGAGTTACATGTAAGTGAATAATACATCTCGGTAACGAGCAATCGAACTTTTCAAGCAATCCGTTCGAACGATGCACTCAATCCGTTACTCAATCAAAGCTTCTGGAGCTTTCACGAAGGACTAAAAACGTTCTAACGGTAATCTTGACATTTGTGCATTCTGTCACCGAAATACAGGATTGCGTTACGAAACAGTTCGTCCCAGCGCTGGTTTGGTGTTTTTTAGAGCATCTGATAAACTTTAGCTTCTGTAGTTTCAACTCAGATCTGTCAATCCTTCAGAATATTTGTTGAAGTATTTGTGTATGTTTTCAATTGAAGAAGCCAGCTTTTTGGAGATACAAAGATTCTCTGTTGACAATATTTGTGCCTTGAGCCGTGGAGACTGACTGTCTGGTTTTTCACACAACAAGAGTGCCGCGAACTTCGCGGGAAGTGTGATTTTATTGCATTGTAGTTTAAATCACCACAAAGCTTCTCAACTTTACTGGCAAATGATAAACGTCTACTAAATAGAATATTCTGGAGTTCTTTTTATTTAATGTGGATCCGTTTTCAAAGGTAACGAGGTCGACATTTTCCGCGAACTGATTTGAATAATCAATGACTCAGTGTTTGTTTTGCTTTGAGATCGCACCAAATATCCTCTACAGATTAAATTTTCTTTTAGAAATCGAGATGGCTACAGAATGAAACGTTTTGAAAGTTTTTTATTTTACTTCATTTGCGTATCTGAACAGTTTCCACCTGGTGCGAAAAATGGTTTGAGTCCACGGCACTCTTGTTTTTGCGTTAGATTTTGCTTTGTTTACACGTTTATGCATGAGTCAACTTAAACTCCCACCCCCCCCCCCAACCCGGGACAAGGTGGGAGAAACGTGGGGATTAGTAGGGGATTGGATGAAAATACCTGCCCCACTCCCTGGGGCATTGGAGAGGTTTTGTTCATATGCTTGCCCCAGAGGGTGGGGCTATTGTAGGGGATTTGCATTCGGTCTGCAATGATTCCGGTCAGCGGTAATGCCCATAAGCGAAAGAAGACTCGACCACGAGGTTTGAAGCGAAGGACTCCAGGTATGTAATATATTACTGTGTTCTTTATCAGTTTTTATTCAACTAATCCCTATTTTATATCATGAAACGTAGATGACTCGACAAACATATAAATATTAAACCATTCTATGTGTATAGCATTTTTTTGTTGTAGTTTTGCCTTGGATTGATATTGTTTTCCCTTGCTATGATGAACAAAGATCGAATCGATCTTGGGCCAATTGAGAAATTAAACTTGAGATGTAGCAGCTTTAAAATCATTTAAAGATATTCATTAACCTCAAAATTTTAATAACACGTTCTCATTTTATAGATGAAATGATTTTATTCCATAAGAGATGTGAAAAGTTCGTACAACGTACATGACCATGAGATATTGATACAGCGACGGACAGATCTGAGGATTGAGGTCACACAGATTGTCAAGATAGACATTCAAACTGTATTAATGCAGCTATATTTATACAGTATTTTTGTGAAATAATAGTCAACTTGACTTTAGTTATATTTTTTACTAGAGTCATGGACTGGGATAAATTTTTTGCTGATGCTGGGGTTGCAGAAGACAATGTAGCTACTTATTCGAATATTTTCCAGGAAAATCGGTAAGAGAATATTACTATTATAGCTATAGCAGAAAATACTGAAAACAGTATGTTATTCTATAGCATTGTGAAGTTTATTTTTCAAGTACTTTCATAGTAATAATAATGGTAATAATATATTAGGTTACAGGAAAAACATCTCCCAGCCCTAACCAAGTCAGTTTTGCAAGAAATGGGAATCAAAGTTATGGGTGATTTGCTGAACATAATGGGACACATACAAAATCAGGTATGTGTATTTAAGTTGTTCCCAACTGATACTTTTGTAGAATGAACTTCCCCTCAAAATATAGTGAATATTGGTAACAAGGGTTATTAATGTAAATCTAGACTGACGTACAATGTAGATACATGTACACACGGCCTGGGATTGGTAGCAATTATACTTATAGGACAGTGAGCTAAGTGCTCCGGTATTTCATATCCAAACCAAGTATAATAGAAAGGCTTATGTACATAAGCCAGTCAGCCTTTAAGAGGCTGATTGTACACCCATAAGATAGTGACTACTCAATAACCATATTGCACATTTCATCAATCATCTGCGATCTCTAGCACTATGAATCACTCATTATCATATAGTCAGTTTGTTTACTTGCTCGCCTGCCCACTCCTAAATAAGTCAGTCATGATTATGTTATTTGGCTTGTTGTTAGTCAAATGTAATGTCAATATATCATGTGTATGGGAAGTTATATTTGTAGTAGTTATGGTAGTTACAGTATGTAAGGAAATGTTTTGTAAGTTTATATTAATACGTAGAATTAATAAAGACTGCCATATCCCAGTCCTGTTTGTGAGGTTTAGGTTTAGTTGTAGAAATTGCATTGACTTATTATCATAGGGATACCAGAGTTATGCCTAGCACAGGGACATGGGAGCATTATTTTTCTCCCTGGTAGAGCAACCGGAACAAAATACAATAAACTACTGTAATAAAACTGGTATATTTTCTTAGAAATGTGATACCGTGTATATGCCAACTGCAATTGCAAACTATGCCATTCATATTGAATTAAACTGTTGAATTTGGAGTATTCATTCCATTCTGTATTCTATTACATTTTTTGCTACTACGTACTCCTCCCTATTGAAGTTGGGTTAGACATGGCCCTGATATCACCATAATTCTTTATAATGGAAGTGACTACAACAAAACTGGCATATCATACTGAAGGTACAAATTGACCTTTCCCCTAGGTGAAACAAGAGTCACATGAAGCTCCAAGTGGCAGTAAGCGAAAGGTAAAAGCGACACTTCAGAGGTGGTCAACAATTGCATGGCATGTGCAATACTAGTGTCACGTTGTGTCAGTTCCGAAATAGTCATGAAAACAAACTGTATTTTTGGGCTGAATGAGGGTGCAAATATAGTGTACATCTTCTCTGCTTTAAAATGCATTTTTCATGTATCACAATATAACAGTATCAAGAGTATAAAAACACATTCGCTGCATACTCATTACCACATGTGTAGGTCAGGTTATAGGGGTGCAGTATGTGCTATTGATGTGGTACTACATGTAGGTGTGCAGCACGAAAGGGAAATGGTACAGTAAACCACCATAAGGGGAAATGGGTGAGAGGAGAACGTTTCACTCACCTGCTATGAGGCTAAAATGGACTATGATGAAATGAATGTGCACTATTTATGTGTCAAACCAATTCTGTATGCAGTAAAAACGATATTTTTTCTGTTTATTTCAAGTCTTCTGAACCTGACGAATACTCACTGCTTCAGAAGACACAGGTATATCTACAATAATTATATGATAACATCATGATAAAGAATGGATACACGTGTATACAAGTGATATACTAGTTGGAATGGAACTGAATGCGTTGGCTAGTCTTGTGCTGCTTTCTTATGGGCTGCAAAATAAATTTCTGAGTAGGCGGACAGTTTAGAAGTTGCTAAGGGGGGATGGTACAAACACCGCCATTATTTTAATATTTTTTGTGTTTCTCTCTGTCAGGTACCACGGATCTATGGCACAGGACAACTAACACTAACAAACAACCTTGATCAGCTGGGACCAGAGATGAAGGTATCTCTGAAATATTTTATGTATGTTAAGTCCATTAGTAAGGTGTTTGCACCATGTTATTTCAAACATGGAGTATAATCAGTTGATTATACGCTGTCACTATGTTTGAGCATTAATTATTACTAAAAAAAATAGCTAGAGTGGCTTGTGTCTCTTGGGTGGGATATACAAGGACTAATACACCAATAAATTGATTGATATATAGCTGATATGCACATGACTGTGAAAAGTAATCTGTAATTATACTTTGTATGTACTGTTACATTGTATGTGTTTCACATCATATTATTTTATGCAATTACTTTGCTTTTAAACATGTGTGTAAATCAACAAGAAGTAGATTGAATGCTAACTACCATGCAGGGTGAGTAGCTAGCTGATGTTTGAGTGTTAGGCCTCTGACGAAGGGCTAATGCTCACAACATTAGCTAGCTTAGCTCGCTTTCCACGGTAGTTAGCATTCAATGTTGATCGTTGTAGTCGTTTAACGTTCCCCTGGCACAGACCACACTAGTGTTTTCTAGGAACTATTTTATCTACTTTGCTTTTAGTTTCACCAGAGCAGTATACAATAATACAATACAATACACTTTATTTCGAGAGGGTGACGCATTAACCCAATGAGTTATCTAACTAGCAAACAAACTTCTCAAATATTCATATTTGATTGTTTGACTTTGCTTGTAGATTAGTTTAGAGGTTGGAGAAAGGGTCAATGTTGAGGTCGACAAAGAAAAAATAAAATCACGTTCCAGGATTTATGGTAGGGAGGATTCAATGTTGACCAACTACCAAAAAGCAATTAACACTGCAGCATACAATATAGCCTTGGAAGATCTGGACGTGCTAAACAACAAAGGCAAATTGCTGGAATTATCTCGAAAGAAGCTTGATGCAGATGGGTATATTTATAGCAAGAACAAAAGCCGGTCAAAAATATTTGGCACTAGCGCCAATGATGACAAAAGCAGTACAGAGAAAAAGAGGAAGCTGACTGAGGACATGAGACAGAAGAGAATTTCTGAACTATGCGAAGACGTGGAAAGTGTGGATAAGTTGATGATCCTCTTAAATAATGAAAGAGCGAAACTTGTGAACAGTCAGAAGTATGCACAAGCCGCTCAAGTAGTTGAGCAAATTAGTGAAAAAAGGAAAGAAAAAAGGAAGTTGAGTGAAGAATTGAGTGTCCTTCAATCGAAGGAAGCACGTTCCAAAGCGTACAAGTCAAAATTGACTGAAAGCAAGCACCAGGCCAAAAAAGTATGTGCCAGCAAACCATCTCAAACAAAGAATGGAAAAGATGTATCAGCATATTTTAAACAGGCGGAACCATCAAGTGAAGTAGAAGGTGTGAAGACTTTATCAAGTGGAGTAAAAGACAGTGTGGAGATTCCATCAAGGGAGGCAGAATCTGTGGAGATTCCTTCAAGTGAAGTAGAAGGTGTGGAGACATCGTTGCGTGAGGTAGAAAGTGTGGAGGCTAATATGGAATCTAGTAAAACTCCTGACCATTTTTTAGTGAATGTAGCTCCTTGTCATCAGGACAAGGGGCACGCGAACCAGCAGGTGGAAGTGTCGAAGTGAATGAGGTTGATTTGCTGCAAAAATACTTGACATACGTTCATTCTGACAAATCAGCTGTTCGCCCCCAACAGGGAATGTATATGTCCATAATAGCAAACATGACTTTGTCAGAATTTATTATTGCAAGACAGTTATACTGGAAAGCAATGAATCACATTTGTGATAACTGTAGTCAATGCTCACCACTTTTGAAGCTTGCAAAGGAGATACTGGAGCGAGGGGGGCTCTGTGAAGTAGCTGCTCTCTTTAGAACCTTATTTGATGTTAAATATCAATCTAATAAAGCTATAAGAAGACTTATGCAGCTTCCAGTTAAGGTTTTTCAACTCCAACTTGATGGGCCAGGATCCCAGAAATTGTTTGTGACAGAACTGCACCCAGGTGTCAATATGATGACTTTCGTTAAAGCAACTGAACATTTTTTAGTTTTGAAGAACAATAACTCACAAGGGCCACAGCGAGAAATACATTTGCCAAGAGAAAGTTTGTCTTTGCTGTGCAAGCTAGCATCTTCTGAAAGTGACCGTCTGCTAATTAAATATACAGCCTGCAAAAGTCAGAGGCTTAGTGGAAACGAAGCAAGGATGATATATGGATTTACCAACTTCCATGAGCAAGAAGAGAAAATTATGGATGCAATCACAATGGCCGAGGCGATACGAGAAGGAATATTTGAGCTGAGTAAAGCAAAAAGTGCGTCTTCGTTGAGAGCACTTGGAATTCCTGTTATTGACACAGAGTCAGATACAGATACCAGTGATCAATCTCATAATGAAACAGATGATTATGAAGTGAGTACAGCAGGGAGTAAAACGTCATTGGGGGCACTTGGAATTCCTCTTTTTGATTCAGAATCAGATACAGAAAACACTGAACAGTCTCATAATGGAATAGATAAAAGCCAATGTTCATCACCGTTGGATCCAGATATCATTAGCAAAAACCAAGAGCCATGTCACATGTTTGCTCCTTCAATGGACCATATGCTTCTAATTCTCAGAGAAAACAAGTTAAATTGGTTCTCATTTGTCATGGAACTGAAAACACTGTTCAAAGGATTTACCTCAGAGTTGTTAATACAGTTGTTGATTGATTTTGCATTTTACTTATCAAATAGTGATGTTACAAAAGATGAAGAGGTTCTAATTGAGCAGTCACGACAGGCATACCTTGAAATGGAAAGAAGGAAGGCAAGCACTCAAACTGCTGTTGATGATATTGTGACTGATGATGAAAGTGACAGTATCAATACCGGGGAATGGCTAGACATAACTGACATTGATTCTGAAGCAGCCAAAAGTATGATAGTGAAGCAGAGGAAAATACATAAGCAGAAAGCACGTGCAAAAGCAGCTAAAGCGATTTTAGCATCTCGTCTTTTGAAGCATAAACTGCCAAATAGGGTATCCAAAGTCATCTCGAAATACCCGAATATTGGTACTGACATTGAAAACTTTGTCAAAGAAAGAAAAGTAGGTGCGGACGCATGGAGGAGGACAGGGGTTTTGACATTCACATTTGGTAAATATAACCAGAATTCTGGTCAGCGAGTGACATATGGACGTATAAAATCATTTATAGAAAAAAAGTATGAAACCAAGATCAGCTATGGGACCATTGTCCAGTTATGTGTTGCTAGAAACCAGAGAAGAACATCAGCCAAAAGATACAAAGGAGTTGCCCAGATCACCTGTCGCAAAGCTCGTAAAGGTTTTTCAATCAAATTTAATCCAGATGCTCATTATTCAACGGCAATGTATCGTGGTTTGGATTATTTGCAACTGAAAGATGGTAGTAAGTCTCTTCTTTTAAACAGGGATGATGCAGCAGGGTTTAGATTGGACACAACATTTACACACAAACAGCACTCATCATTTTCTACAATTGCTGAGCCAGAGCTAACAACTCGATCTGACTACCTAAATAAGTATACGGCTGTGCTGCAGGTCACCTCGTGTATGTTCTTGGGAACTGAGACAACTGCGGAGGCATGTGTGGGGATCGTTAAACCACACTTTCTCTATGAAAAGAATGCAGCACAACACTGTGCTGATTTGAAGATGATGGAAGATCATGCAGATTTTAGCTCATTATTTGAAGGGAAAAATATTGAGTATATCCGAGTAGATGGGGGTGCTGATGAGGGACCTTCTCATGTTGAGAACCAATTTTATTGGACTGAACGTCACCTCATAAAGGGAAGCTCATGTGTTCTAGTAACTACAAGGTACAGTGGTGGTTCATACTTGAACCGTGTCGAACTTCAGAATGGGTGCTTGACAAAAGCCCATAGCAATGTTTTTATCCCCTCAACCCTTGGTGGGCCATGCTACTCAGATAAGGGGATGAATAAAACACAACTGAAAATAAATCTCGACCTTGCGGCAGATGTGTACATAAAAAAAGTTGATGGAGCTCCATGTGGTAAAAAGCCAATAAAGTTGATTAAAGGAGCACAAGGGGAACATTCGAAATATCTGCAACAAAGACGCCCTAAGTTGCTTACATTTCTGAAAGGGAGAAAGAAAGAGAAGAAAGAACTGCAAAAGTCTGACCCTACACTGTACAATTACTTTGAGGAGGTGTGGAATCTGCACAACAGACATATGGTTAAAAACTTACCTCAGCCATATACCTTTATGCTCTTGCCTTGCAACATGCCTGAGTGTCCACACCCAAAGTGCAAAGGTTCCACTGGTAATGTTGATACTTGGTTTCCTGGAGGACCTGACCTTGCCTATTTTCCCACACCAATCCCAGATCCATCTCGCCCATGGGGAGGTCAGTGTGAGGAGTGCTCTAGAGCATGTTCTGGTCATTACCTGAAGCCAGAGGAGCATCTTGCACATGTCAGGAAATTCGGTAGTAATGCACAGTGCAAACCGCCTTCACAGGTGATAAGTGAGTCACATAGGGCTTCTGGGAGTCGTACAATTACAGAAGAGGAGATAACTAGACTAGCCCTTCAGACGCTGCTATCAGTTGAGGAGGTCAAACTGTGGCTTAACCACCTATCAGATGTCAAACACAGGCGCATAGAGGGTGCAAAGAAGGCAGCAACAACTCGAGCGAAACGTAAAGGTCAAGCCATCAACAACCAGGGTAAGTCATTATTATTAAAAATATTTTCAAGCAAAAGAACTAGTAAAATAAATAATGACCTATATATATTATGTTTTGATACATGATAGTGTATTGTTGTTGATACTTTATAGAAGTCTACTGCATCTGTGGAGAGGGAGAATTTGGGACAATGATTGCCTGTGACAGCCAAAACTGTGAGCTGATATGGTTCCATCTTGATTGTGTCAATCTTACCAGTGCACCTGCGGGAAAGTGGATTTGCCCTATCTGTAAAGGTTTGTAGTTTGCAAAATGTCTTAATCTCTTGATACATATAATTGGGCCGGCTTTTTAAACGCTGACTAATGCGAAACAATGATTATTCACCAAGACAACATATAGATTTTATTAAGAGTTTACATTGGCGTTTAGATAACCGGCCCAATGTATCCTAATGCCATTTTCTTTCTTTCAGATTGTTGACTACTCATTCAGTATCAATTGCACAAGTCATGGAGGTGAACAGAATGTCTAGGAGTCTCTTATACTCATCCAACAAAGTGTTATCAGGGGTGGGGGCATTTTGTTAACTTTGTAGTGAAAATGTTGCCCCAGGGGGTGGGTATTTGTCCTTTTTTGTGAAGGGGAGAAAACAAATCCCCACCTTGTCCCGGGTTGGGGGGGGTGGGGGTTTAAGTTGACTCATGCATTACCATATCGCAACGTACATTTCCACTGAGAAATTTCGAGCGGAGCTATTCGAAATTTCAATACGAATTTTCGAACCATTCGAATTTTACTTCGAAACTTCGAAATGATGTGCGAAATTTCGAGGTAAATTTGTTTCTTGCGTATCGAAATATCTCCGAACATTCGTACGAAATTTCGAATATAACAAAGAGCGAATTTCGGCGAAATTCGCTTTCATTACTTTCTGTCAGTAGTGTATGTATACTACATATCGTAAATTTCCAGTGGGAAATTTTGGCTTGAACATAAGATTTTCGACACGAAATAATTCACAACAGACTTTTGATTAATCGCACACCTCAGTTTAATTTAATAGCTTCTTCATGCGTATGTACATTGTAATTCTCCCACCTCCCTTCTAGTTTGTATTGTGTTCACAGTACTTTGTTCAAATCGGTGCCAAGCAATAGCTTCTTCATCCGTCATCAATTTAATTTAATAGCTTCTTCATGCGTATGTACATTGTAATTCTTCCACCTCCCTTCTAGTCTGTATTGTGTTCACAGTACTTTGTTCAAATCGGTGCCAAGCAATAGCTTCTTCATCCAATTATGTAATTACTTGGTTTAGTTACTCCCACCTTCCCCTCTAGTTTGTGTTGTCTTTACAGCCGATCCGTGCCTATAGCAACGGCTCCTGTGCCTAGCAATATGCTACGAGTATCAGGCTACAGAATTTTAACGGTTTCACTCCCCACCTTTTCTATCCCCTTCGGGGCTGGCTCAGCACTTAGATGTGCCTCTTCAGAACTCGTTCGGCCCTCGTGAGTGCCAACATTATTTAGGGTCAGCAGAAAGTTGCATTGTAATAAAGGAATTTCAAGATGGCGGCTAAACCTGGAAGAGATCGTGAGTGAAACAAAACAGGTAAGTCTGTCATGCTCCCTTGGCTGTACTAACTCTAGCCAGGCCAGAGTTACCCTGGTCTGACTGACATGGATATTTATCTTCTAGCTACCCTGGCCACTGGGCCAGGCTGATCCCAGACCGTGTCACGGCCGTTACATTACCGTGTCACGGCCGTTACATTACCGTGTCACGGCCGTTACATTACCGTGTCACGGCCGTTACATTACCGTGTCACGGCCGTTACATTACCGTGTCACGGCCGTTACATTACCGTGTCACGGCCGTGACACGGCCATCACTAACGGCCGTGACACTTTTTATGGATCAAATAGTTCAATATTACCCTCCTAAGCTATGGAAAACTTTCCACCGGAAATTAGGACTTGCTCCAACATTGCTGCTTTTAAGTCTAAGTTAAAAACATATCTTTTTAAATTAGCATACAATTGATTTTTACATTGCATAATTATCAATTTGTAATTGTACATTCATATCTTTCTATTTTATCAACTTTTAACTATTACCGTTGTTATTGGAAAATGTATTGTAAAGCACTTAGGGCAGTTTCAAGTGCTATATAAATCAGATATTATTATTATAATTATTATTTTCAGCCCTAAGTATTTGAATATTATTACAATAAATGTTTACTTGTCTTGTAACCATTGCGGAGAAGATGTTGCAGAGAAGACAAAAAATGACATATTCATAAACACAACAAAACTCAGTTTTTTGAATGTCTCTTAGGCAAAGGACCACTAGGGGATTTGGTTCATGAGGCTGGTATTCTGAGACACCAATACCATGTTATATTGGCGTCTCAAAAGTAAACAAAATGATCAGTGAATCGTGATACATAAATATATTTTTATTATATAATATATTTATTGTATTACAGTTATTGTATTACAGTTGTCTTCTCCGCAACAACATTTTCCCTGATTTTTTTTCACAATAATTCCCTAATTATGCAAAAACAATGACACACAAATGAGCAACATCACCCATAAAGTAAACTTCAGACTCTTGCCTTAGATGTATATTTCTGTAGCAATTCAATGATATTTAATGACTTTCTAGAAAAAGGTTTAAGGGAAGTTATACCATGGTAGCCTCGGATTCTTTTGTTCTCCAAGGCACATTTAAACCACTATATAATGTTCCCTGATGGGAGGGATATTTAGAAATATGCATTGTCTCGAAATTTCCTGCCGGGAAAATGCATATTTCTAAATTTCCCCTGCATGCGTAATGAGAGAAAATTAGAAGAGAATGCAGGCTGGAAGTGAGAGGGTCAAAAGCATCAACTCCTGCTCCCCTCTGGCACGACTAGCCCTGCGCTCCCGGGTGGGAAATACTGAATCCAAACTGACCTGTCTTCATTATACCCGTCAACGTACATGTACATGTAATCCATGTGGGATGAGCTATTTCAATCTAAGTGTTATTCTCTTCATTTCTTTAGCCCGCTTCTTCCATGTGGGATATACTTAAAATCATAAACTTGCATGCTCTTTGAATACTTAGTCAACTGCATAATTACATATCAGTGTCCCAAAGGGAAGCCAGGGTCGTTCAATCAATGGTGCTCAGTCAAGCATTAAACTAAACGTTTTCGAAAGGAACTCAACTGCGACGTCTTTAGCTTTGGCAGAGAAAATTAAACTCATCAGAGATTTGTTCCGTGCCTCGGTGATCATACTATAACAAACTTATACCATGGCATTTTGGGGTATTATTGATTTAAATTGCCCCTCGAGCCTCGGGAAGATTTGTAAAGTCCCTCTGCCGAAGCGGCCTTGGGACTTTTACAAATCTTCCCTTGGCTCTCTGGGCAATTTAAATCACTAATACCCCTCATGCCATGGTATATAACTAATAATTACATAATACTGTGGAATGACCCAGACTCAGACAAAACATGTAGGATCAATAAAACAATTCAAGCTGCCATAGTCTTGTGCTGCTCACTGGATCTCCATAAAAAATAAATAAAGATAGTCAACCTCAAAGATGCCAACCTCGGTTATCAATACAGCATTTAATCAATTCATTGGTAAAATGTTTTGAACTTAATAATATATATAATATTTTTGAATTGGCCAAGCAGTCTTGTTGGCTTCTTACGCTGACCACCTGAAATGAGTGACCTCTGAATTTCTAATGGGACCTGAAACAACCATAGGGGCTGATCAAAGCCAGGACCCAGCTAATCCACAGATCGAATTGGAATCTATCATATTGGTTTTTGAGGAGGGAGGAAAACCGGAGGACCCAGAGAAAAACCCTTGGAGCAAGGGTGAGATACCAACAAACGCACTTCACATAGGGTGTCGCATCCAGGGATAGAACCTGGGCCACAGTGGAGAGGTGAAGCGCTTAACCACTGCGCCATCCCAGCTCCCCATCTTAATGCTTCAATCAGATACAGCTACATGTACAGCTAGCAAATTGTCTTATCACTCTTCCTGTCTGTCTATCAATTGCTTCAAAATGGGGGCATCTATCCAGCTTTATAATTTGGAAAGGCCGGGTTGAGATTCGTTTGAAAAGAATTGATTTCTTTAACTCAATATCGGTTATTTTCTCTCTCACACACATGTACCTGTTGATAGGCGATGAAGAACAGCTGCTCATTAGTCTTCCCCAGGACTGTCAGTGTCAGCTCCTATTGGCCGTTCTTCTTCACCCAGTCTTGATAGGTCTGGGGAGAGAATTTTGTGAGGATACAGTACATGTGTATCAATATGCATTTGTAGTGCAAAACAAATATAACCAAAGAAGCAATAAAATGTCAATGTCTATTGACCTTATTTATAAAGGCATCAAAATGGGGCTAGTTCTCCTGGGTTGTCACAGTAATTAAGAAAAAAATGATTAGTCAATGGCAGAAAATGATATTTCTCTTTGGATGAAAGGAAAGAGAAATGAGTTCCTTATCCGAAAGACTGTGTTGGTATCCCTGTGGATACATTCCATATATGGACAGTGTAGTTTTGGCAGGAACTGGAGTATATAAGGATATGTCAGTTGTAGTTATGCATTCGAGGTCCTGACTGCAACATTTATAGACGTTTCTTTCCACAATTAACTTTATTTATGTCAGTTTTTGCTGACCATGTTACAGAGTTGTGGTAGTTTTCAGACTTTTACCTCCCAGAAGTCAGTACTCCTGCATTGGGCTGGGGAATACGTTTCCACTTAGTTTTTACCACATATACTGTGGAATTTTTTGTGGTTTTTCGTATCCGGCAGAGTACACTAGGCTGCACAGTGTGTAGTTGCATCTTATGTTACATAAAGTGTGTAGATTGATGTAAAGCAGTGTGTAGATTGATGTAAAGCATACATTGTGTATGCGGTTAACTGTCAGGACCGCCTCCCGCATATATGTGTCTGTTATCAGTTAATGGAGGAGAAGGAAATACCATTATAGAGTTTCCTTGTTACACAAAGGAACACAACAGTGCTGCATGACAGAAAATAACACATTTGACCAACCCAAATTTTGTAATCTCTGGGTTGTGTGCAAAAAGGAAGTGTCCACTGTTCACAATCTAAATTCTCCATCAATTTCTTTGTTTTCTTAGGGAGAATTAGAATGTGATCAAGAGTCACTTACGATCTTTTTGCACACAGCTCTTCAATTGGCCTCGCTCAAACACACAGTAAAAGGGCTTTTGCTCTGATAAAGGGCTAGCACTCGAAACGTCAGCTGCTACTCGCACCCCACTGTGGTTATCATACATGTACCTTCATCAACTTTTAGTTGAACATACCAGTGTTTCTCTTCCCCACCGACGCAGCAGTACAACAATGTTATTTTACAGGAACTAGTCATCCATCGTAATCCTTTATAATATTATGCAAGATTTCTCAAAAACCCTAACCCAGTCTTGAGGGTGTTTAGGGCTAATCCCAGGTTAAGGGTAATCCCAGGTTAAGGGTTTTCTACCATTACTACTGATAGGATAATTATTATGCAAGATTTCTCAAAAACCCTAACCCAGGGTCGAGAGTGTTTAGAGCTACACAAAGGTTGAGAATCTTGGCAAGATCTTGAGATCTTGGCTAATCATGCATGATCATGCCAAGATCTTGCCAAGATTAGATTTTAGATCTTGGCAATATCTTGCAGGATCTTGCAAGATTTATTTGATTCTTGGCAAGATCTTGCCTTCAGGAAATATAAGATAAGATATTGGCAAGATCCTCAACATGTACATGTGATCCCAGGATAAGGGTTTTCTACATGTACGTCAAATGTACCATAACTACTGATAGGATAATCCTTTATAATATTATGCAATATTTCTCAAACACTAACCCAGGGTTGAGGGTGTTTAGAGCTACCTACATGTAATCCCAGGATAAGGGTTTTCTACATGTACGTCATATGTACCATAAAGGACAAAATTCTGCTGTTGTAAGCAACTGCATGGCTTAAAAACAAAGGGACTCCAAAAGCTTTATTATTGTGCTGTTTTTGAAGGTATTAGAATATGAATGTAAATTGCTAACGGATATTTAAACTGTCTGTTAAAAACAAAATGCGATGTCACACCTAATACTATGTCCCGGGGGTAGGGGTATTTGATTGCCTAATATGACAATGGGGTGGGGCATTTCAATAACAAGGGGGGGGGGGAGGGGGGGAAACATGTTTTGATTTGATCGGTACATTATGGAGACATCTTATACAATAAGATAAGCATGTCCTGAACTTCTCTACTGAATAAGGATGAACTATTTATCTTCTTCAATAGTACATACTAGACCTGTCAATTTAGCAACTCCAACTTATCAGCATTTCTGGCACCACAAAAGTGCCACCCTCTGCTGCTATATTGTAAACTTGGCAGTACAAAAGCCTTGTACAAGTTACCCGGTATGAGGTTTCTGAAACGCTTGATAATTAACTTGGAGTTGCATGTTAACCTTTTTACATTGATCACTTGTCAAACTTTAGAGTACAGTCAATATTTATGCCCAGTAAGTCAATGTCATTATGCCTCTTGATCTGTTTGCCAATATCAACAACAAAAGTAAAGTCCTGATTCCTCGATCGGCTCTATGACATTTTTCCTTCTGAATCCTAACCTTACAATACTTTAACAGGCTTAATAACCAACTCAACCATGTAGCTTGGATCTTGGGATGGTGGAGGACTTGAAGCTAGCTGACATATGCCATTTCACCGGCCATTTTTGTTTGTTGAATGTCGTTAAACTGTAAATAACAACAGGGTTTCATTAACGAGGTTTCGCTAAATCTCTTAGAGATGACAATGATACATTTGTAATTTACAGTATGTATTTATAAGTTTATATACGTTTGTTATCGAGTGTAAAACAAACCGGCCTCGATCCCCGAAAAAAAAAAATAGCTGCACATGCATCCAGCGACCAACTCAAAGTCAAACTGACAGAAAGTATTTAACACATATTAGAACAGGGTTTGTTGTGCTCTGTAGTTTTGTAACTTTTTGAATGTTCTACAGCTTCAGTTCAGGGGTGTTTTTGTCATGCAAATTACAACAGCAAACCTTGTTCTACTTGCTTTATAATTCATTTAATAGATTTTTACGAACAAAATGAACAAACAATCCTTGCAAGATCGACAGTTTTGTGTTCCGAAAAATAAGTAATGAAATAATTAAGCCAGTTGTTAGCATTCAATTCAGCTTTAGCTTTCTCATTTCATTTTACGAACAACTACATCAGTCATCGTTACATGAAAAATATTATCCGAAATTTTGCAAGCAAATGCGCCAAATCACAATTTTTTCACAAAAACAGAAACCAAAACAAAATGTCAAAAGACAAAAGCGAGCTTTTCTCTCTTAGTCTTACCTTGGACTCAAAACCTCATTTCACTGGAAGGAAGGTCCCATGAATAACTAGATATTTCCATTCAGTTTGGCTAAAATAAGAGTTCTTTAGTTTAGGCTTTACTGAAAGCTAACAAAATCTTCATCCTGGACCTGGGGCCTTGGCTTGGGGTCGCCAAATCATGTGTGCCATAAATTAGCCGGCTATTAAAGAGAAAGCAGTTATTAAACGGCTGAAATAATAAAGTGACTGGCAAAATGGAACTTGTATAACACTTACAGTGGCTTGGAGTGATTCTTCGGAACCCTGAAGCACTGGAGAATAGCTCGCTGTTTGTCAGGATTCAACAGAAAAAAACTCCTTGCGAACGTCTATCTTTTCCACTGCACTTTCTCTCGCAACTGGAAGCAGGACTGAACGTAATTCCACGCTCGCGCGCTCTCTGCATGCACGGTTTGTTTTCCCGCCTCTAGCTCTGAAAATATGCACCAATCAGAGCACGTATTATACTAGTTACGTGACAGCTGAGAAGGACATCCGCTGACCATGAAACACGACAACAAAACAATTATGGCGGCCATGTCACATGTGTTCGTTTCTGAATTGTAAAGAAGAATGAATAGATACGAAAATCGCTTGAATGTTTTCTTGGTATATCGCTCTAAGAAAGCTTTTTTATTCGACACCTAAATGCTAATCAAGAAAAACTCGAAGAACATAGGATTTGGAAGCAAGGACTTGTGATAGAGGGTAAATACTCTTAATATATAATTAAATTAGCATTTAATATAGAGTTAGACTTAGAGTATTATTAAATTAACACTATAAGCATTAGAAATTTTACCGAGGCGATGGCCAGGGATTTTGCACAGTCTATCGGTATTTCAGTTGTGCTTTGCGTATAATTTATACTTTCCGATTCACCGATGCATTTGCATGTTTACTTCATGCAATCAAATTCAATTGCCAGGCTCCAGTTCGGCATTGTTTTACGTTATCACGTGAGATTCGAAGTTTGTAAACAGTTATAAACCATTACCACTAGCTCTTTCTGGTAACTCAGACACTCTTGGATTTTGGCCTCTTGATAATTAAGACCTTTTGAGAATTTTGAAAATGTTGATGCCTGTGAAGGTTTCTTAAATATACAATTCCTATTTATACAGTATATTTTTATTTAAATTTAAAAAGGCTTCAATACTTCTTCATTTACCATATTTACTCCAAGAATCTAGACTTAAGTTTGCATACTCAAATCACTGAACATGAGCTAATGCTTTCTTTAAGATGATTCATTTGGGGGGGGGGGGGGGGGGGGGGGTGGCTACCCCTTTCACACACCTTTTCACTTGAGTAATCCCTTAAAATACTTGGATGAATCAGCCGTTAGGTGCATCTGTTCAAGATATTTTGAAAGGCCCTTTTAAATACCTAAATTACAGTTTTCACTACCCTTTTATATACTTCATCTCGTGAAATCCCTACCCTTTTATATACCTCCAGCCTGAAAAGGTACCCCTTTCGGGTGGAGCCTCCTGTATAGTCCATTAAGGGAGTATGTACCCCCCCCCCCCTGCCCATCTCATCTCAGTTGAGCCCCCTTATCAACCAACAAGAAAATTAAGACAAGACCATTTTTATTTGGAAACTTTGTGATGAGGTGTTACATTGGAAATGTATTAATGTCTCCCTATATATGTTTCAGTCCTTCATATGTCACACTTGTTAGTATGTCACATGTACTGAAATGATCTAAAAGGACCCAGAAATCAAGCAACATGGATGGGATATACCAGCATTAATCTATACCCTTGATCTACATTGGAGAACACTTCAGAGATGATCTTAGCAGCATACCATTATGTGAAACTTTAAATTAATAATACAATAATAATAATACATTTGAACATTTGAACATTTTTCAAAAAAATAGCTTAAAATAGAAAAACACTAGAAGCAATGTTCCTATTTTAACAGTATTTTCCCCTATTTTTAATAAATAGCTTTAAAATAGCAAAACACAAGAATCAATGTTCCTATGTTAACAATATGTTTTCCCAATTTTTTAAATAAATAGCTTTAAAATAGCATAAAAATAGAAGCAATGTTCCTATTTTAAAACAATTTTTTCCTATTTTTAATAAAATAGCTTAAAAATAGAAAAACAATAGAAGCAATGTTCCTATTTTAACACTATTTTCCCTATGTTTTAATAAATAGCTTTAAAATAGCATAATAATAGAAGTAATGTTCCTATTTTTTGCCTATTTAAAAAAAATTGCTGAAAAATAGAAAAACACTAGAAGCAATGTTCCTATTTTAACACTATTTTCCCCCAATTTTAAATAAATAGCTAAAAATAGCAAAACACTAGAAGCAATATTCCTATTTTAACACTATTTCCCCCAATTTTTTTAATAAATAGCTTAAAAATAGCATAAAAATAAAAGCTATGTTCCTATTTTAACATATTTTTTCCTATTTTTGTAATAAATAGCTTTAAAATAGCATAAAAATAGAAGGAATGTTCCTATTTTAACACTATTTTTCTCTATTTTGTAATAAATAGCTTTAAAATAGCATAAAAATAGAAGGAATGTTCCTATTTTAAGACTATTCTTTCCTATTTTTGTGATAAATAGCTTTAAAATAGCAAAAAAATATGAGTTTTATGGTCAGGATATTTAAAAAATAGTAAAAACATATACATTAAAATTAGCTATTTCCCCCTATTTATTGAAAATAGAAAAAAAAATTAAATAAATAGAAAACAAATTGAAGCCCATTTTTTTTCCCTTGAAAAAAATAGATTTTAAATAGGCTATTTTTTATGAAAATAGTCAAAAACGAGCAAAAAAATCGAAAACTATGAAAGAAATAGAGGAAAAATAGCTTTTAAATAGCAAAATTTTCACAAGGGTTATTAGTATATGTAAAGGAAATGTTATATATATATATTTTTCCCTTTGTTATACTATTATCATTATTATATGTATTCAAATTTATTGGATATATACTGATGTACACAATGTTGTTCCAAGGTACCAATAAATAAACATTGTATTGTATTGTATCCTTGCCTCTAATTCTGTTTTAAGGGTTGTTTGAAAGATTTAACCACATTAAAATGGTGTATATATAGAGGAAACAATCACACCAGTCGTTGTGTCGCATGAAAGCTGCTCTCAAAATAGCAATTAAATTTAAATTAGATATTCCTCCAAAATCCCCACAATTAGTTCCTAGCAAAGTGTTTCAGAGTTTTCTTCCTTTAATTTAAATAAACGTTCTGATCCTGTCCTTGTGCCTAATATCTAATCCATAATACTTCTGCTGATTCGTTATATGAGCACAAAGCCTGTCAAACCCATGCCTATACACCTTATTCCAATATGGCTGCTCTATTTGCATAATGCCAAAAAACTTAGGATATTAGGCGAAGTGAATGGCGTCTTTATTAAAGCATGCAAAAGTAAGTAATACTGAGCAGTTTGAGAGTTTGGTCTTTCATTGTTGCAAAGTTATTGACATTTAAAAACAGTGTAAATCACGAAAACGAGGCTAGTAGGTATAACTGGCTTAAACCCATACAAAACTCTCTATATTGAAATATCGATAACTTAGTACCATTTTATGCTATCACACCTAACATTCAGAGTATTGGTAATCTTGGCATACTCTTTAACGTGGTAGCATTCAACTGTTATTTACTGCTCTCTAAACTAGTCAAACAAGATTTGCCATTTTGGAATAAGGTGTATGGTGGCCTGCAGTCTAATTATGCCAACAGATACAGTTCTTGCTTGTATAGAAAACTTTAGATGTCACTACATGCCTGTGCAATGGTCACCTAAAAATCCTTAATGATGTTTTCTTACTTAAGATTTTTTCCATCAACATTGGTAGTCATTATTGGAATTGTTTTGGGCATAGACCTCCCTTGATAGCTCTTAGTTCCTCCCTAAAATAAAGAAAAGTACTGTTAATCATTAATTATATAATAAGTATCATTGTGTGATAAGTGACTAGTTAAGTCTGATCGGTTTGATATCTTGCCCAATAACGGGCATGCAAATTAGAATCAAAATAATAAACCGGTACGCTTCTATTAAAATTTGGGCTACACTGCACCTTAATAGACCCATGCAAGGCTAGTGAAATAAGGTTGAAGCATGCCGAAAGCTAAGCATCAACGTTTATTTTCTTCTCACCCTGAATACCGGTATTTACATGTAACTTATAGTGTTACATGTACTACAACAAAAAATTACCATTTCGATTTACCATTTTTTCAGTGTCAATATATAGGTCAATCTGTGTTAGAAATATCCGAAATAGTAAAAAAAAATCCCAAATGGGCATTAAATCAATTTATATGTACAATAACTAATCAAAAGATGCAGTGGGGCAGGACTGCACTGGGAACATGACACTGTCATGAACCAATTACAACAGTCAGTTTAATGCAATTGCCCATTATGATATCAAGTATACGGTAAATACCTGCATATTGGCCACACTTTTTAATTGTAAAACAATTAAGGGACAAAGTTGGGGGGTGGCTTATACCAGGGTTCATACTACTGAGAGATGATGGATTTCTATGAGTTAATTCCAGGATACAAAAAGAAAAATTCCAAGTTCAGAACCTGCTAGTTGCCAACAGGTGAAGGAGTGTGGAACAAATGACTGGCCTACATGCAAAAAATGGCAGCCTACTGTTTTTACTTGGTGGACAAAGTTGGAATACGAATATTTTTTTTTAATTTCCACCTTCCCAGCAGGCGAATTTGTGCATCTGAAAAACCCTGGTCTGCTGCAAATGAAGCAGCTCCAATTCGAAAACTATGCCCTTTATATCTAGTGGGATCCAAACCACAACGTGTAATAGCCAATGTAAGTTTTTCCGAAAAGGCATTCCTTGATACGGGTAACGCATCCACATACTTAAAGAGGGCCATCAGCAGTACCTCTCAGCACAAGATAGTCTAGTACCGCTTGCACTGGGCATGCCCTGAGTTGGCGAGATACAACTAGAGAAATTGGGGGTTGATTGTAGCTATGTTTATAGGTATAAAAGGCTATTTTAAGTGAGACAGTGTGGCCCAAATTGTTTGTTAGCCTGGAAAGTTGGCTTAACTGCAAAACCCTGCTGACATCCTGATTAGTACGAACTGTAATTTCACCTATTCGAAGGAATGCAAAAAAGGCCAGAGAGCACATTGCTTGAAACATTACATTGTTGTAGAGAGATGAACTGGTAGCGGAAGATGCTATACAATTTAGTTGTTGTAAAATGGGGATGGTGATAGGAAGACGGATATCGACTGTGGACCGGAGCTTTCCATATCCTTTCAACATTTCCAGAATGAATCCCAACTTAGTAGGGTCATCCACACTGGCTAGCCGGTGTAGGTAACCTAGCGCTGAAACATACATGTGTTAACCATGGCAGAGGCATACCCCTTTTGGTAAAGAAAAGCAATAAAAAGAGCCAAATTAGCAGAGGAGATTGGAAGTGTATGGACTAGCTGTAACACCAAGAGTATTTAACGAGAACTGCTGAAAAAGGTGCCAAGCTCTCTTGTAGGTTGGGCGCGAAGAGGGCTGTAAGCTCGACTGTAGAAGCTGAGTCACTACAGCTGCCAATTTTGAGGCTTTTATTGTTTCTTCAGTTGGTATGTTTTTTTTTGCTAAAAAAGGTTTTTGTTGACTTGAATATATTATATACAACTACGAGTTTGCACTGCTTGATAATGTCCCAGGCCTCAGACAAGCCCTCATCAGATCTCAGTCTTATTCTTGGAATCTAATCTTAAGCTTTTATGATTGAAAAGGAATACATTTAAAATGTTAGCTAGTGGAATTATTGTTAACCATTTGAAAACATAAAACAACTTTGTAAGTTCAAAAGGCAGTGAACTTTGCTAATCATCAAGATTTTATTAAGCTACAAAACTTTAAGCAATTAATAGGGCCAAGTTCATCGTCTGGATTTCCAAAAATAACGAGCGTGCAGCCCTTTTTATGTTATTTTCCCACCATCGATTTCTCTGCAGGCAAAGGTGCTAAATAGTTTCCGTAAGGTCAGCTGCATGTCTATTACAGACCGGGCATATTAATACCATGATTTTATAATTTTACATGCACTGTGTATGAAATTGCAGACAAAGACCATGTTTTCACTTAAGATTTGCCCAGTAATCCACCGAGCAATCCTCAATGTTTAGTTATTCAACTGGAATAAGTTACGTTACTCAAGAGATGTACAGGGTACGACTTGCCAGGAACGGCTGTTACTTTTCATTTCTAGAGGGAGATTCTATAGAGGACCCGATACATTACAACAAATAATTTAAAAAAGGAGTCAGCCTCAAAAAAGTTAGTGTGCAGGGATGATAAACATGTTAATTATTTTACTTGGCATAAGTTAACATTAATTTATAAGCTAATTAACTTAAGAGTTTATACGCTTGTAACACATAATTATAATTGTTTTGTGTTTCCTTTCAGAAATGCTACCAAGAAACACATAATATAGTCCTGTAAAAGGTTTTCACTTAATCCAAAGCAAACAGTTCATTGGAACAACAGGGAGCCCACACTATGTGTTTGTATTTAATTTTATAGGAAATGTACAATTTGAGGATTACTGAAAGGTAGAGTGAACAAGACAAAACCCTCCAAAATTGCTAAGATTCGAGGTGTTTCAAGCCACAGCAATGACAAAACACACCTGGTAAGATAAATGCATGTTTATTTTGTATTAAAATACCCATATGCTAATGTTCTCCACAATATTTTGCCACAATTCAACCCCTTTCAGTAATCCCCATACATTTCCTATTAATAACATTAAATACAAACACGTTGTGTGGGCTCCCTGTGATGGAGCTTGCTTGATGATTCACCTCAGGAGGAGGCCAATGACTCAACAGACCTTATAGTTAACGTTCACTAGTATAATTAAGGTTCACGTTAATAATTAAATACAAACATGTGATGATTCACCTCAGGAGGAGGCCAATGACTCAACAGGCCTTATAGTTAACGTTCACTAGTATAATTAAGGTTCACATTAATAATTAAGGTTCACGTGACCAGTAATGAAATACTTGTAAAATATTTTTTGGGGTGGATAAACATTATTTTGTCCGAAAATATTTTACAAGTATTTCGATCATTACTGACATTACGTTAGATCATCGATGTAGATCACATTGTACAGGGTTTAAATAAACCCAACTTTGTAAACGAGATAGTCAGTTGTATATCCCTGACAAAGTCTGAAGACTCACATAGGATCAATAAAACAATTCAATCTGCCATAGTCTTGTGCTGCTCACTGGATCTCCATAACAAAATAATAAATAAGTATAAAAAATTGTCAACCTCAAAGATGCCAACCTCGGTTCATCGATACAGTATTATTTTAATCAATTCATTGGAAAAAGGTTTTAAATTAATATAATCTTTTTGAATTGACTGAGCAGTCTCATTGGCTTCTTACGCTGACCCCCTGAAATGAGTGACCTCTGAATTTCTAATGGAACCTGAAACAACCATAGGGGCTGATCAAAGCCAGGACCCAGCTAATCCACAGATCGAATTGGAATCTATCGTATTGGTTTTTGAGGAGGGGAAACCCTCTAGAGGAAAACCCTCTGAGCAAGGGTGAGATACCAACAAATGCATCTCACATATCACAGGTGCTGCATCCAGGGATCGAACCTGGGCCACAGTGTTGAGAGGCAAAGCACTTAACCAATGCACTGCACCATCCCAGCTCCCCATCTTAATGCTTCAATCAGATACAGCTACATGTACAGCTAGCAAATTAACTTATCACTCTTCCTGTCTAGCTGTCTATCAATTGCTTCAAAATGGAGGCATCCATCCAGTTTTATAATTTGGAAAGGCCGGGTTGAGATTTGTTTGAAAAGAATTGATTTCTTTAACTCAATATCGGTTATTTTCTCTCTCACACACATGTACCTGTTGATAGGCGATGAAGAACAGCTGGTCATTAGTCTTCCCCAGGACTGGCAGTATCTCCTCTTGGTCGTTCTTCTTCACCCAGTCTTGATAGGTCTGGGGAGAGAATTTTGTGAGGATACAGTATATCAATATGCATTTGCAGTACAAACCAAATTTATAACCAAAGAAGCAATAAAATGTCAATGTCTATTGACCTTATTTATAAAGGCTCTCATGGGTTAATGTCACAGTAATTAAGAAGAAAAAAAACTAGTCAATGGCAGAAAATACCGTTATAGAGTTTCCTTGTTACACAAAGGAACATAACAGTGTTGCATGACAGAAAATAACACATTTCTGACCAGCCAGAATTTTGTGATCTCTGAGACAATTGAAGGGTTGTGTGCAAAAAGGAAATGTCTACTGTTCACATTCTAAATTCTCCAACAATTTCTGTTTTCTTAGGGAGAATTTAGAATGTGATCAAGAGTCACTCACACTCTTTTTGCACACAGCTCTTCAATTTGCCTTGCTCAATGGAAACACACAGTAAAAGGGCTTTAATTTAGGGCTTTTGCTCTGATGAAGGGCTAGCACTCAAAATGTCAGCTGCTATACTTTAATACACCCCACGGTGGTTAGCATACCTTCATCAACTTTTAGTTGAACATACCAGTGTTTCTCTTCCCCACCGACACAGAACAATATTTTTTACAGGAACTAGTCATCCATCATAATCCTTTATAATATTATGCAAGATTTCTCAAAAACACTAAGTAAACCCAGTCTTGAGGGTGTTTAGAGCTAATCCCAGGTTAAGGGTTTTCTACCATTACCATTTTTCTACCATATACATGTACATGTAGGATAATCCTTTATTATGCAAGATTTCTCAAAAACACTAACCCAGGGTTGAGGGTCTTTAGAGCTACATGTAACCCCAGGATAAGGGTTTTCTACATGTACAGTATGTCATACATGTACGGTATGTACCATAACTATACCGATAGGATAATCCTTTATTTATAATATTATGTAATATTTCTCAAAAACACTAGTTAGTACTAAAAACCCAAAATTAGTGAGCATCCATTAATGTTGATGGTTGGGGTGTTGTTAAATGTACATTTAGGTTTAGGATTAGTCTGTATAGGGTGAAGCATGTGTTGTTTAGTGATCTACAGTGTAGCCCTAAAAACCCAAAATTAGTGACTCACTGTAGCTCTAAACACCCTAAATTAATGAGCAATTGGGTTTGCTGAGGTTATATTTTTTTTATGTTGGATTAGGATTAGATGTAGTTCATAGGGAGAAGCATTTTTCTGTTTAGTGATCTACACCTAAAAATGCTAAATTATAGTGGCCCTAAAATATTTACGTATCGACATCTTAATAGGGTTTTTGGGAGGTTTCAGGGTTTTGTTTGGAATCAAAATTTCTATCATTCAGTGCTTGCCAAAACCATATTATTTTCTTTTTCTCATAATTTAATTACATGTACACGTAGGTTTCAGATCTAAAGCAATATTTTCTGAATGATACAACTGTCACTGAATGAGACTTCAGAAAACATAATATGTCTTAATTTATTGTACATGTAGTTGATAAAAAAAAATGTCTGGTACAGTTCACTCATGTTTATGTTCATGTATAATCTTAAATTTAATACAGAGACAACAATTGCAAAAATCTGAAAGATCCACTTTTATCAATGTTAGGAATAATTATTACTGTACATGCTTGTGAACTCTGTACTGGTTTTACTCTGCTTGTAACATTTTTTGTTCTGTATGAGAATGACACAGTGCAACAATACAGTTGATATTTTGGAGTTTATATACCTGAGAGTGGTATTTACCCAGTGGTTAAAGGTTCCATTCATGGCTCGCTTTTTCTTAAAGTGCCTATGAAGCTTATTTTTTTATTTTAGATATCAATTCTACATCAAGTGAATAGTAGAATGGTACAATATATATTCATTTGAATGCTGTGCCACTGAGTTAAGGAGGTTTTAATATCCAAAATGCTAATTACATGACGTCAGGGGAGGTATCTGCAATCACTTCTTAGTGGTTGTGAATGGGCGACGTTTCTACTGATATAGAAAAACAAATTTCTAAAATCATTTTATTTCAACCATGGGTATAACACTGATAATTAAAAAAAATTGTTTAATTGTAACAAAAAAAATTGTATAATAATTGATGCCTCCCCTGACGTCATGTAATTAGCATTTTGGATATTAAAACCTCCTTAACTCATGCATGCAGCGGCACAGCATTCAAAACAAGATATATTGTACCATTCTACTATTCACTTGATGTAGAATTGATATCTAAAATAAAAGAATAAGCTTCAATTAGGCACTTTAACCTCTCTAGATCTGTGCTATAATATTTAGATCTTATGACAGGAGAACATTTTGAAATGCATTCCTTTGTGAACAACTTCATTGCTGTCACTGTCAGGTTAAAAGCTAGTTTACTTTCATAACTTTCTTGTCAAAGTATTTTGCTCCGATGTCTCGAGAATTCTGCAGTAATAGACCATAAACACAGTTTCAGAGACTCTTCTTTCATTTCTTTTTAAAGAGATTGCTCCACACTTCCATATAAAATTTCTTCTAAATAATTATAAAGTGAGAGGTGAAATCCTATTCTCTGGCTTTCTTTTAGTTTTAGTCAGTGTGGTTACAGTTTCCTGCTGCTGTGTTTATGCAGCTCTTGTTTTCAAAGTGCAACTTTATTCATTAAAGTATTGCGTATGCGAAAATGACCGAGAGGGAACTAGTAACTAATTTCCATAAGAAAAGCTATATTATTCCAAAAATGTGACTGGAACTCTAATGCAAGTCTCTGTGGTGCAGTTGGTGAAGCATGAAGGGTCGCAGGTTCGAGTTCCACTACTGGTGAACGAAAAAGTGAAACAAAAGCAACTAATAGTGATATAATATTAATGCATGAATTACAAGTTAGGTTTCTTAGGGGCTGGAGAAGGGGAAAAGGGAGTAAGGGGGGGGGGGGGGGGGGGGGGAGTACTGTACAGAGGGAAGGGAGAGTGGTCAAAAATGTTTTGCAGGGGAGGGGTGGATGGATTTATTTTTATTTTTAATATTCCCTCCATAAAAAACTAACCCCTTTTTTTATGAATCCCCAAAAATCCCTTTTTAGAATCTCGTCGGCCATTTCGGTTTTCAAATAATCACAAGTCAGTACTTACATCGCAATCGCATGTTTGTTAATGAGTGAGTCGATCGACTTGCTGGTAAAGTGACATCTATAACATTTGAATCCAATCCAGTGGAGAATCATACCGTACAGACCTTTAGTAACGTATATATCAGCTTTAGAACACTCCAATAAACTCTGTTTGTGAGTTTTCTTACCATTTTCTTGTCCATTTTAGCAACTGATACATTTTAGAAATGTACGAACTGACAACGCTACGTTCCGCTGACCACAAACAATGTCATGCTCACTAGATTTTGTCGGGGAAATAATGACGTAACCACAGGGATCCCAAGCCGCTGGGCTTATGGTTGCTTAGGCCGTGTGATTGTTTTACTAGTCTTTTTTCCTTTGCACAGTTTAAATGCAATGTTGTCTTGAATATTCGTAGGAAGTATGGTGCACTGCTTTTCTAACCTTTTAAAAATGTTCGAGTTCAATCGAGTGGAATATCACCTGCTTGGTCTACATGTCGACTGAAAACACGACAACTACTATTGTTCTGGTGTAATAGACCTTTTGTAATTAACACATTCGTCTCCACGGCCAAATTGTCTCTACTTAGAAAAGTTTGGCGGGGGGAGGGGGGGGGGGAAGAAATACTACCATATAGAAGCTGGGGAATATCCCTCGAATGGTGCCTTGGGTGCTTTTGGATATTCCTCTCTCCGTCTTTTTTTTCCTATCCTTTTTCCTGCCCATATTATAAGTAGTAGTATAGTATTTGTAATAACGGAGTAAACTTAATAAATAAGCTATGAACTGAGCTTCATCAAGAGTCGCCATCATTCCTCATACCACCAATAGAAGTAATGACCGGCATTCAAACTTCGAATTTATCGTCAATATTCACAGGGAAATTTTCAAAAAACATCAATGGTAATTTGCCAAAACCCATCAGACATTAATGGAAAGAGTTCAACTTTCCCGGGAAAAGTTGAACTCTTCCCATTATGTCTGATGGGTTTTGGCAAATTCCATTAATGTTTTATTTTGTACGACAAGAAACTATTCTTCTGAGAGGAGTGTTTTGTCAGACTTACAAATTACCACGCGCGTTCCGCTCGAGTTTATAAATCTACTATAATACTACTGCCACTTATACTGTATATATGTTAAATAAGGGTTATCTACTAAACACTACTGCCACTTATACTGTATATATGTTAAATAAGGATTATATACTAAAACACTACTGCCACTTATACTGTATATATGTTTATAAATCTACTAAAACACTACTGCCACTTATACCGCATCGCCCAGAATCAGTGGACATATTCAGCCCTGAATCTCATTAGAGGCCCGAAAATCATTGAACCATTGCTGATTAATGAGGCAGCGGGAGATTCAAATACAGAGAAAATGGCGAAAACCTCTTCACCAGCATACCTTTGAAGCGCTCTCATATTATGGTTTTTGGACAGAAAAATGGCTTACACGCGGCTTATTATAGCTAAGGGTCACACAAAACAGTTGGGCTATTTACTTTAGTTGTATCTTTCAAAAAACCCTGTACCTTAGCCTTCTGAATCTTGGCGAGTTTTGAGCGAATTTTGTATGGAAAGTTGCTTGGGACAATATTCATGGTCGATTTACAACTAGAAATATAAGACACAGAAATGGCTTACACACGGCTTCTTGTAGCCCTAAAAAATAACTTTAAAATGAGACCTCAAGCCCTCGAAACGGTCACGAAAAACGCTGTACCTTGGATAAAAAGTTTAATTTCTTTATCTGAGAATTTTGTGAAATAATAGTCACACAGTGCAAATACAGAGCTTGGGCTGCCTGTGGTCGAAGCGGTAAAAATAGCCGGTCCGCAATTCCAACTCGTTCTCAATTTTCTCCCAATCGTGTTCTGACTCGCATCACAAATAAGTCTGGAGTGAATACAGATTCTAGGAAGATGTAGCTTTAAAATGAGACATCATTCAAGCTTATTCTTGCCCTAGAAGTGAAACAAAATCACCCACAAAGAAACTGCATGAGCTAGTTGTGTTCATGCAACTCACGTAGAAGCAGTGAAAAAGCCGGTCGGCAAAACGGCAAAACGGTGTTACAAGCCGTTCTCAATTTTCTCCTAGTCGTTTTCAAATCACATCGCAAATAAGTCTGTATACAGATTCTCGGAATATGTTTTCAAATCGTTTTCAAATCGCATCGCAAATAAGTCTGAATATACAGATTATAGGAAGCTGTAGCTTTAAAACGATACTTCATTCAAGCTTATACCTGCCCTTGAAGTCAAACAAAATCACCCAATGAAACTGAACTAGTGAGTACTGAGTTGTGTTCAACTCGCGTTGAAGGTCTTGAAGTGGTAAAAAAAAGCCGGTCTGCAATTCCAACTCGTTTTCAATTTTCTCCCAATCGTGCTCAAATCGCATCGCAAATATGTCTGAATACAGATTCTAGGAAGCTGTAGCTTTAAAATGAGATGTTATTCAAGCTTATCCTAGAAGTCAAACAAAATCGGATCCACAAAATCACCCACACAGAAACCGAGCTAATAAGTTGCCGAAGCGGTAAAAAAGCCGGTCGGCAAAACGGCTAACAGTGTTCCAAGCCGTTCTCAATTTTCTCCCAGTCGTTGATTCATGACCCTTTCGCTGCTTTAAAACTCCCGCTCGCTTCGCTTCACAACACCTCCCGGCACGGGACTCAACACACTGATCATTGCTCGATAATTGTCTACTTTGAAAATCCCGCTTGTTAAACACCCCCAAGGGACTCAACACTCTGATACTCAATTGAAGAGTTCAATTCATCTGGTGGCCAGAAATGCCGTATTATTTAACTTTTTCAGTGAGAGAAATGCCCCATAACCGCCATTTCTAGACCCCAGAGAAACAACAGGACAACAACAAACTCTTAAGGTAAGTTTAATTTCTTTATCTGAGAATTTTGTGAAATAATAGTCACACAGTGCAAATACAGAGCTTGGGCTGCCTGTGGTTTTATGAACTTCTATTGAATTGCCTTTCACACTTGAGAGATCGGCTTGGGACTAGCAACTCCCAAAGCTCGTTCCATTTGAGATCGGTTAGGGACAAGCAACTACCAAAGCTCATTTATTTAAACCAATCGTAGGGCAATCCGTTAACTCATTAATATTATAATTAGCTGACCTTAATGTATTCCAAAATCTCAAAGTGTCCCACTAACAAAGCCCATTCTGGGCGATGCGGTTAGGGTATATATGTTTATAAATCTACTAAAACACTACTGCCACTTATACTGTATATATGTTAAATAAGGGTTATCTACTAAAACACTCTGCCACTTATACGGTATATATGTTAAATAAGGGTTATCGCCCCGAAACTAGCGAGATACATGCCATTTATTCAATACATACTCAAACTAAAGCAACGTTTGTTTGTGGATACTCTATTTATTTCAATATTCATCTCCGTGATAGATATAAGGAAAACGCGCTTTACCCATTGATTTCTCTAACAGTCCATTAAATATCGCATATTAAATATCAAGTATCATTAATACGCGGTATTGTCTCAATTTCTTGTCTATTCTTTGAAGTCTTGGATTTCCTCTAGTCATTGGTCGCACAAGTACTTGGTGAGGTGGATAACCTCGATCTGCAAGTAGATAGCAACCAACATGTAGAACTAACTGTGCGTGTGGTCCAATGTCGGGAATCATACCAAATGTGTTCGCTTCATTAAAGTGCCCGGGAAAACATGGCCAGGTAAGTTTATACGAGTTAACTTTACATGAAATAAACTTTTATTTTAATTACGTGAAGTGCAACTTTACATGAAAATGCTTTCTCTTGTCTCCTCGTTAGAAAATGCTCGTTTTCTACCAGATGGCCGCCAACTATTCTCGTGAATATTTGCTTAACCCGGGTGGGACACCCACATAAGAAGGGCGGGGATGCTTACACCTTTTAGGGGTTAAAACAACGGGTTGTGGTACCGCTTAGTGGGTGTTCAAAGGCTGACATTTGTATTATCACGGTACCTTTTAGGGGTCCGTTTTAGTTGAATAACATTTAATACAAGAACGCAACTACTTATCGTGTTTGTACATTTTTAGGAGTCAAAACAAGCTTGATCCACGCCCAGTCTGGTACCCTTTAAGAGTTAAACTAAAACTTTCCAAGGGTCATCGCCGTCATTGCAAGTTTGTCAGACTGCAATCACTTGCATCAAGAGACCTTTGCATGCACAAGATAATGAACTGGTACACTGGTAGTGCGATAATGATATGTTACTCTTTTAGCGACTACTACTATGATTCCGATTGTTCTAGAGAAGATTGAGGGATAACATGATGTAGTGTTTTTGTAATTTGTAATGGAAACGTACCAGAAAGTAGGCACGAACGATTGCTGTATTGTAATAATGAAATCGGCAAAATTAAGCTGTGGCAAAAAAAAGTGCCTTCAAGTATCCTGCCATGTTTTGACAGCACTCTCGTGGCCCTTGCGGCTCTTATGACGTCATCAGTCATCGTAGGCATCATCTCCAACATGTCATCAGAGCGTTGCTTTTGGCTTCGCTTCTTTTTTCTCTTGACCTTGCATGACGGTTTTTCCTCAACTATTTTTAGAAAGATACAAAAGAGCAAAACTAAATTAATGAATGGGATTGATACTAGGTGAAATGGTGATATCAAATCTACGTTTCGAGACATTTGGTTGAAAACTGTAATTTGCACCGTGTTACAGATTTCTGCACCGGTGTTCGGATTTTTGATCTATGTTACGCTAAATGAGGCTTGTAAGTTTTTTTTATAAGAACGGTACACTTCTAATGTGTGGCTTTGCGTCTAGTGTATTAGAGGCAATACAACCAAAGCAGTCTACCACTTAAAACTAATAAAATGAAGATATGAGAATTTACATTTAATTAAAGAAATCGGTTCCATAGCAACATAGAAGGTCCGCGAACAAGACCCCGTCATTTGATTTTAACATTAATTATTTAAAAACTGTGCGGTGAATTTTCTTAATAACGCTTTAATGTTTTTTTATACCACATCTTTGATTTTAGAGTAAATACCAAATTCTGTAACAGAGATGTTATTTGGAAAAACGTCGTTTTTCGATCGAAAACAAGATTTTCTTGCAGATTTTTCTACAAAATCGCTTACACGAGTTATATGATTTTGTCTATCAAATTTAAAGAAATTTCACCGCACAGTTTATAAACTGTTACCGACAAACGATGAGAAGTTGCGCGCCACAAAAATCAGTTTAATTTCTTCATACTATTCGTGAAAATGTGCTCTTACCGGTTCGATTGAACAAAATTAGCGCGAGAGCTTAGCGGCCCGGCCGGGTTAGTGATTCCTGTTGAAGTGTTACCTTCGACTTCGATGTTAGCGGACAAGTCCTTTTCGGCGTCTGCGATCTTCCGAATTTTGGCAACAGCTTTTGCTGCCTCTTGTTTTTCGTTTTCGTCTAACTGACAGCGCATGTCTATGTCGAGTCACTGATGTTGGTGCTGCTGATATAGAAGGCTTCTGCACGCGGCGCTGTGGGCGCGTTGACATTCTTAGACTTGGTTCATGTACAGGTAGCGCTACAAACATGAAATAGTCACAATCATAAAGTACATAAGCATTCAATTTGGGTACTTGATTGACGATTTAATAGGCCTGAGGATTACCGTCCATAGCTGATTAGTAGGTATACAGTTGCAAGTTCAGTCTTAAAAATGGTGGCGCATATAGCAATTTGACGGATGTTTTTAAACCCTAAGGCCACACTTATGAAAATCTATTTCAATCAGTTAGCACAATTTTATCTGTTCGGATACCTCAGCTGAAAATTTAACGAATTTGGTAGGGACTGACTATTTCGGCGATTGAAAATGGCATTTTTCATCCCTCCGAAAGTTGCACAAGCCAGAGATCTCCCAAACAGATACTAACGTTAGTAACGTTTCATTGGGTGTTTAATTGCATCTCGAACTGTATTTAGTTCCCTGGCAACTTCTGCTTTCTTTCAGTCGGGTTTCTCTCTTTTCTTTTTCTGCTTTTAATACATCTGGGTGGGGGACCCTTGGGCCAAACACTGGTTTTCCGGCAATGCGCGAATGTTCCTTGTGTCAAAGTCATTTTATTGTGCCATGACAGATTAAGTGTGATAATTAAACAATAACATGTGAACAGCTTTATTTTTTTAAATATTGTCAATCAAATCATCAAATTACAATTTCTGTTGATCATGACAATTTTTTATCGGCGCTTCAAAAGTATCATCAAACTTTTCACCTCATATAAATTACCGGCCTATTGATTTGAACTGAACAAACAAGGGTGTGAACCAAGACTATGAAAAATCAAAATCATCATCTTTGCTGATCCTGACTGACTATTATCGCGCTTCAAAAGTATCATTAAACTGTCACTTTGTTTGGACTGCTAATTGCTTAAGGAATCAACACCCCAATATTACGCCATGTGCAAAATGATGAGCCCGGGCTGGTAGGCTCACTCCCCTTGGAAAATTATGTATGAGCATTCTCTTGTACCAGGAGCCATTACAAGTGATTGAAATCAAGACAAACATGCAACCTCCGTTGTTCCCATGTTTTTTTGCTCCGGGTGTTTTTCTGATTCTTTACTACTTGGTTATTTTCAGGCAAAGCATCCCTGCATTACCTGCTTATATCTGGAGTCAATCAATTTCCATCGTGGCATTTTTTCTCTGTGTGTTGGACAAGCTTCCGTTGCACAGCGTTCTTGGGCGTTTATAGCCTGAGCCATACACAGGTCGAGGCTTTTATAGTGATATTGTCAACCAAGGTGTTGCATTTTCGTTAATCCTTGATTTTTATGAGCGCTTGTAAACGCGATCTGATGGCAAAGCGCCGCCATTAGAATTGTGACGTAAGTGAAGGATTTTTCTTTCTGAGTACGGATGAATACGCACGTTTCGCTTTCACAAAGTAAACCCACGTGCGCCTTTTTTTTGGCTAACGAACTCTCATCTCCCCAGAATGGAATTTTGGGAAGACTCAGATACCGGCTTGCTTAGCATCTGAACAGTTGCTGCTGCAATTTAGCATTTAAACGTCGCTTATTTTTCGAACTTCCAACTACTCCGACTTCTCTTTGTAAATTTTGACGACTGAACAGACGCTTTTCCTTCACTTACGTCACAAGACTTATTATAATAATTAGGACGTGCGCCACTACACACGGGATTTTGTCATCTTTAAACGCTCATGAAAAGTCAAGGTTTAATGCGAATTCGAATTATTTTTCGCAGAAATGCTCAAAATGACCTCTTCTTGTCTAAAATAAAATAGAAAAATTCGGGTTGAGGGGCACTTTAATATGGCTTAGACGTTATCCACGCTTACAAACACTTGCTGCTCTCTTCTCAGTAAATATTTCCTACGCAAGCAGAGTCATCCGAGCAATCACACCTGTCATGTTGGAAGTTTTTTCAAACGAAGTGAAATGGCCAACAGAAAGGGAGTGGCGAGCGTGGCTTGGGCACTGGAGCCGATTTCCTACAAGTGTCGGTATCATAGACGCAACTTCACGAGATATGGCGGCCATCGGGTAGAAAGCAAGCGTATTTCTACCGAGGAGACAAGAAAAAGCATTTTATGTCGAGTCAGCTCATAGTTACTTCAGATGGTATGATAGTTCATTGTTCGGCTGCGTAAGTATAATTCTCGACTGTAATCGTGCGCGCAAATAACAACCAAATTAATGTATATCGCCGAATCATATCACCAAATTAATATTAACAAAATGATACATTCTCGTTTTATTTAATGCCCTGTTAAGGTTGTTTTGCGCCGAAGTAGTTTATGTGTCTTATCTAAAAGTTGTTATTTTCTTCAATATTTTTTATAGATTTCCCGGGCACCTTAATGAGAGGGTGTAGATGGGGTTTACTGTTAACTTCATTGCCCCGTTTTTGTTTTGTGTTAAGTGTTATAAAGCTCAGAATTTAAGTGTTAGTTGTTATGTAACAATTAGCAGTTAAGTGTTGTAAAACATTTCAGAGATTAATAGACCCTTTCAGCTTGCCTGTTTGTTGCCCCATTTCAGACCACGTGATAATTCTCCAGAGGTTTCAGTGCCTTGTTTTCCAATAATTATAGAAATTGGCACAATTCCTCCTGGGAAGGTCTGAAAGGCAAAGTTTTCATTCTCGCGGTGCCTCCTGGGTAATCAGACTGTCGGCTCATGGCGCGCACGTTGGAGAGGTCTGGGACGAGATTCTCAGAGCTTGTAAACATGGCTACCATGTTTTATCGCTCCTCGTGGGTAAGTGGTTCATTCTGGATTCTGACCATTTAAGAATAAATACCCCATATCAAAGAAACTCAAGGCACGCGTTTTATAATTTATAGTGAACTCCTTGATCACCCTCGTTCTGGTCGTTTAGGTGGCGGCACAGGAGTTTTGTTTAGGAGCAATATATCTCGGTTAGCAAGTTAGCTGCTACCGAGTTGCGCTCTTTTGAGTACTCTGAATAGAACAGTAAATCTGGATCTCACCACTTACACTAATTATAATTTATAGACCTCCATATTCTGATGCTCACCCTATTACGACATGTACATTTTTGCTGAGTTTGCCGAGTTTCTGGAATCAGTTATTCTTGGTGCAGATCCTCTCCTGATCACCGGTGACTTTAACATTCGTATCAGTCGACGCTGATGATAATGTCGATACTATTAAACTGTCAGAGCTTCTTGAAAGAACTGGACTCGAACAAGATGTCAAAGTTCCTACCCGTGTCTGTGGCCATACTCTAGATCTTATAGTAACCCGTCAGACTGACCATATTATTAACTCCTCTCCAAGAGCCGGCCACCTGTTTTCGGATCACAGGCCCGTTCTGTGTCAGCTGCAGGTGGATAAGGTCTCCATGACTAAAGTCTCCTACCGGAATACTAAATCTATTGACCTGGAAACCTTGAGGAAGGAATTATCTGATCATATCTCTGTCAGAACACAACTTTGCTGGAACTAAATGAACTTGTGAATTGTTATAACGATACTTTGTCATCCGCCCTTGATCGCCACGCGTCATTGGTTACTAAATCTGTCATAAACAGACCTACTGTTCCTTAGTTCAATGATGATGTAAAATCTGCAAAACGACTACGAAGAAAGGCGGAGAAAAAGTGGAGACGGACGAATTTACTTGTGATTTTAAACTGTACAAAGCTAAGAAAAATCAAGCAACGTTTGTAATGAATCGTGCGCGAAATGATTTTGACACTAGATTCATCTTGGAAAACAGTTGTGATCAACGGAAATTATTTAAGGCTGCCCAAGACACTTTTTAATCAGAAGACGGATCTGAAATTTCCTGACTACCAAGATACCTCTGTACTTCTGTGGACGTAGCACCTATTTTATTTAGCAACCACTTTTACTCATTCGAAACGTTAACTGATGAAAGTGTTAAGCTACTGATTACCATGTCAAGTAAAACTCTTTGGATCCAATGCCTTAACTCCACTTGTCCTAGAATACCTGGACGTCCTCCTCCCTGTACTCACCAGGTTGATTAATCTATCTCTGGAATCTGGCCTGTTCCCTGATAACTAGGAGCAAGCAGACGTTCGTCCCAGATTAAAGAAGCCAGGGATGTACGTCGTCTTTAAGAATCTTCGTCCAATCAGTAATCTGTCATTCACCTCAAAGCTTACTGAGCGTGCGGTTTCTAACCAAACGCACAATCATATGACAGTCCTAAAGCCCAAAGCCCAGTCCCCCTACCGTGAATTCTATGGCACAGAGACAGCTCTTCTCCGTGTGAAACATGATATTCTCATGAATATGAACAAGCAAAATGTCACCTTGCTCGTGCTGCTAGATCTGAGCGCCGCGTTTGACACCGTCGATCACGATATTTTACTTGAGCGATTACACTCCAGCTTTGGTGTATCTAGAACAGTGTTAACGTGGTTTGTCTTACCTCTCCAATCGTTCTCAGTTCGTATCAGTTTATTAGTCTGCCTGAGCGCTTCAGGGATATAGAATTCAGTAATTTTTTTCTAGCGACTCCGGCAAGTTTTAAATTACCAAAATAAGATTTCTTTCAAGGTTGGAAGTCCTGGCAGTCATTTTTTTCTAGTGCCTCCGGCAAGTTTACCAAAATAAGAGTTATTTCAAGCTAGTTCTATATCCCCAGTTGGTTCATCCAGCGGGAAGTCCTGGCAGCTTAGTCTGCCTGAGCGCTTCAGCCGTTCAGGGATATAGAACTCATTTTTTTCTAGCGCCTCCGGCAAGCTTACAAAAATAAGATTTCTTTCAAGGTAGTTCTATATCCCCAGTTGGTTGATCCAGCGGGAAGTCCTGGCAGCTTAGTCTGCCTGAGCGCTTCAGGGATATAGAACTCATTTTTTTCTAGCGCCTCCGGCAAGCTTACAAAAATAAGATTTCTTTCAAGGTAGTTCTATATCCCCAGTTGGTTGATCCAGCGGGAAGTCCTGGCAGCTTAGTCTGCCTGAGCGCTTCAGGGATATAGAACTCATTTTTTTCTAGCGACTCCGGCAAGTTTACCAAAATAAGATTGATTTCAACTTAGTTAGTGGCCGTCGAAGGCTGTCATGGTTAAAGGGATTAGAGATAACTCAAGCTGCGTTTAATTGATGGGAATGCAGAGAGTCAAACATTGGTTGCTAAGAGCGTCTGGTCGTTATATAGTGAGTTATGGAGTTCCCTGAACTCGCGCGTGCGACACTGTCCATTCTTATTGCACGAGCATAAGGGGAATGATGCAAATAGGATACAAATATTCACCAACCCTTCAAAAGAATCCCACGTGCCATTTAATTGCTGCACAGGTAGCCCAATCTCGTAATTTGTGTATTTATACGCAAACGTCGCTTGAATAGTTCATATTATAAACCTTCCAAAACATGTACGTTGGACAAATAAATACACGACTTCACCCTACAATGTTTCAGTTGCATGTGGTTATTCATACCTCTGAGCGAGCTCTTCTAGGGTAGTTTCCGCTGCTTTCTTCTTTCCCTCGCTTCCTACGACAAAAGCAGCGGAAACGACCCTTGAAGAGCTCAGAGGTATGGATAACTACAACTGAAACATTGTAGGGTGAAGTCGTGTATTTATTTGTCTAACACACATGTTTTGGAAGGATTTATAATATGAACTATTCAAGCGATATTTGTAAGCGGTATAAATACACAAATCACGAGATTGGGTAGCTGCCTGTGCTTGCTGCTGTCAAGTTCTTTTTCTGAGAAACCCAGGAAGTTGATCTTGTAACATTTGCATATTCTCTCTGTTATGGTTTCATGCAGGGGACTGACGTACATCACGTGAATGACTCGTTTCCGTCGACTCGTGATCATTTAAGAATTGTGGCAATGGGAAGTTGATTGACCTCTTGCTCTTGTAACATTTGCATATTTTCCGTGTTATGTTTTCCATGATCCAGGGGACTGATGTACATCACGTGAATGATGGTAGTTCATCCTTGGAGCAAACCGATTTCTTTAGCCTTCATAGTTGTCATCATCATCATTATCAAACTATATTTCGACACGGAATCCCGTTCATTACATGATGCTCTTCCAGAGAGCCGTGTATATCATTTACTAATAGGACACTTATATATAACCTAATCTATCAAAATAAATACTATTAAAATATATATACTAACTACCTAAAATTAAGGAAAAACTAAACTTATATATAGATACATTTGATTGTATTAAAAAAATAAATTTGAACAATGGTAGTATTGTTGTACTAAATGACTGCATGAGTTTGTTTTGCAACAAAGTTCTCATGTTGTGGAAACTGCTGCAAAATATTCAGGACAAACTTTGCTGAGCAACAGAACAAAGAGCAAAGTTCAAATCGTATTTCAGTTCTCAGACAGGTTCGATTAGAATTCAATAGAGGCAGAGTCCGAGGCAGATGAACTGTTAATTGGAGTATGTCTTATTCTACTAACAAATATTCACCAACCCTTCAAAAGAATCCCACGTACCACTTCCTGCTGTCAAGTTATTTTTCCTTTGTCTGAATTCTGAGAAACCCAGGAAGTTGATCTGTTATGTTTTCCATGATCCAGGGAACTGACGCTGTATAATTGATCCGATCTTATTCCAATATTGTATTTCGTTCTTCTTTCTTGGCAATACCATTTATGTACACATGGGAATGCTAATAAACTTGATTGATTGATTGAATGTCTCGTTTCCGGCGACTCGTGATCATTTAAGAATTGCGACAATGTAGTTCTTCCTTTGAGCAAACCGATTTCTTTAGCCTTCATATATAGTTGTACTAAATATAACTGAGTTTGTTTTGCAACAAAGTTCTCATGTTGTGAAACTGCTGCAAAATTGACTCAAATCACAGGTAGCCCAAGCTTACAAGCGATTACAAAGAATGTATGGACATTTCACTTATTATCGCTGTAATGCTCTTACCTCTAATAAAATGTTTCAAAAACCTTCGCTTCAGTGTGCTATTTATGTCTTATTCTAATTCTAACAAATATTCACTAACTCTTCAAAGGATCCCACGTGCCACTTCCTGCTGTCAAGTTATTTTCCTTTGTCTGTATTCTGAGAAACCCAGGAAGTTGATTGACCTCTTGCTCTTGTAACATTTGCATATTCTCTGTGTTATGTTTTCCGGGGGACTGAACACATACATGAATAGTCTCTCTTCCCTTCATAACAAGTTTTAACTATGAGCAATTTACTTAATACGTCAGAAATTAAGTTGTTTCAAACACCGTCAGAAAGCTTTCTTGGAGTCCCAGACCTTCTTAGATCGCTCGAAAAGCGTGACACACTGAAAGATGTGATTCTCATTTGGGTCTAAGCGGATTCAGTGTTGATTTAGTACAGTTATTGTAGCCAAAGTATAGCAAATGTTCAGTAAGACATCAGTACCACAATCAGGTCTACGGATATTTAAACGAAACGTTCAAGCCAATTCTTGTAATCTAAATCACCATCTTTGCTTTAACTTTGAAAGTCACAACCTAACTAATCTATTAATACTAATGGTTCTTTCAAAAGAGCTGTTAATTAATTTACCCCTCCTGACAGCAACTTTCTAATCCATGTTGTCCATGGTAACTAGAGATCCACACGCCTATATCACGTGTTGTTCACAAGGTATAACAGAGTGCATATCGTCGTTGTGCCACAGTTCTAGGGAAGACGCTGACATCGAACCAAGCAAAGAAAAGATGGAGTTTAAAAAGCTAATTAGAGAATTTTCGGAAAAGTTAGAGTGCGCAATATGCGTAGAGATAAGTTACGACGCCTAAAACTCTACCGTGTTTACACAGTTTCTGTGAAAATTGTATAACAAGCTGGTGGAGATCGTGCCAAGAAAACCACCAGCCCTTCCAATGTCCGGAGTGCCGCTCAATAATAGAGCTACCGAATGGAATATCACATCTTCGCTCGTCCTTTTACTTGGATGGCATGCTAGAGCTCTTTACAGCCTTTACTGCAACGGTTTCCAGTCAAGAAAGTCGAAAAACAGTGTGTGGCAGCTGCGAGAAAGCAAGCGTCGTTACTGCGTTTTGTTCCAATTGCAGTGACCTTCTATGCGCACAATGCGTCGAAATACACAGACAAATCAAAGTCTGTCGTGATCATCGAATTGTTTTGCTACGTGAATTCCAGTCCGTTGATGTTCAAGATTTCTTACAACGACCCATGTACTGTAAGGAAGAAAACCACGAACGCAAAGAACTGGAATACTTTTGTAAATCAGAAAACATGCCGCAAGTGTGTGTGTCAAAAGTGTGTGAGCCTGAAAGACATGCACAAGGAACACGATTACACCAGTATCGAAAAGGCAGCGGAAGAAGCGAAAGCAGCTATGATGGAACAATCTGAGCGGGTAAAGAAAGCTGTTACATCTTGTCATGCTCTACTGAACAGTTCACAAAACGAGTTAGCAGATACACGAAAAGAATTAGACTTAGCTCGACGCAAAGTGCACGAGAGCGTCGAAACCGCAATTCGTAGGTTAAGAGAACACGAAGCTGAAGTGATGGCAAAGATAGACTTAGTAGAGAACAAACAAGTAACTTCACAAAATGTCCTGCAAGAAGATTTGGAGCTGAAGATAGGCCAACTGACAAGTTATGTGGACCACGTAGATGGTATAGTTGACAGAAACCTGAAAACCGAGGTTTTGCAAACCCAATCGACTACCGCTCAACGTGCACAAGAACTGCTGGTCACACATCAGAATCAAAAGCCACAACTACGAGAAAGTCCATCGGTGTATTACAAGACGAGTGACAACGTTCATGAAGCTCTAAATGTTGGCAAGTTGGTGATTTCAAGCTGTGCAGGTAACTAATCGTTTTACCTTGTTCTTGTTTTTGTAGTAAAATATCCAACGATGTTAAATTAAATTATTTTCTTCATTACTTTACAACTCTCTACCGATATTAACATATATCAATATTTGAATATCCTCGTAATTTCTTAATATTTTCTATTTATTTAATATTTCCGCCTCATATTTAATAAAGTAAGGTTAAAATGGGTTAACACTGCTGAAAATTGCTTCGATGTAGTTCCAGTTTTTGTTCGTGCGCTGCTACCCGCCACATAATAGCACTTTCCAACAAAGAGCGCACACTCAAAACTGCTTCAATTTTTCTTATGAACGCTTGACCGTGAATAAACGAAAGCAAGGATCATTTGTATTTTTATGTAGATTATTAAATGGTAAGTTGTGATGACGGATTTTCTCGTGAACATTTGCATTGTTTTACTCTAACTCGTGTCTTTTACAAAGAGTACAAATTTCTTTTGCTGTACGGGCTCGCGCAAATTATAGACGCGTCCACGGTTTCTTTGAACTTTTGATATACAGCTATTTCAATTAATGTTGTCTGGGAGATAGGGAATAGGGAATAGGGTATTGGGGAAGGGTATTGGGGAATATGACATTGGGGATCGGAATATTGCATTTTTTTAAATGTCAGACGGCTGTTCAGACTAAAAATGGATAAATAAACCGTAAGCTAAGTCTTCCAGGTCGTATAACTCGTAACCATAAATATTCATTAAGTTTTTTAACTTAAAATACCCTAATGCCCTATTCTCTAATACGCTATTCCCTAATGTCATATTCCCTAATGTCCTATTTCCTATCTCCCAGACAACATTAACTGAAATACAAAAATGTAGCTGTAACAGCAAAACCGTCGATACTGCTGAAAAGAGCCGCCTGCATGCATCTCTAAGTTAGTCAAAATCCCAAATTTGAGAGATACATCTTCAAGAGGAGAAACGTTATAGGTCCGTAAACTCGGAAAATTTATGAATATTTTACAGACGTTTAATTTGTATGGAAATTTTGATTGGGGTAGCCTGAATTTCAGCCGTCTCCTCTGGGTTCGTTCCTCCCGAGAGAGACGTCTGAATTCAATAGCCGCTAATGCCGTCCAGTGACGTCACTACCAGAAAACCTGGTAGTGATTTTTGATTGGTTTCATATTCTATAATTTCGCATAATTATCATAATTATCAGCCGAGGAGTCGGCAGGATTCACTTTGGACTCGCGATTGTTGATCGTTGAGTTTCAGTGGAGTGATTGTCTTTGGCAAAGACCTTGAATTCGTAAGGAAAACATCTGGAAATGGATTGAAAGACCGGCCGACTAACCTGTAAACATGTACATTTTATCGCGTCGGCGTCTGCGGGGTTGTTGACAATCGATTATTTGTTCACACTCGCAGTGGTAAAGAATGTCGCTACTCTATTCAAGGAACTGTTCTTTCCCGCAAATGAGTCTTCGTATTTCATCGAAAATTCTCCATTATACTTTCATGTTTTTCTACTTTTCTGTTGCATCATTTACATAGGTAATATCTCGTAGCCGTGTCGATTCGAACGGCAGATCGCGAGACATGTACAAAGATCAACGGAAAGACAAAGATCAACTGTACTTTTCCTCCAAATATAATATAACGATTTGTTGCTTCGGAAAGGCTTTCACAACATAAGAGGCACTTGAGAAGCAAATGGATGGAGATATATAATATAGGTAAGACTTTTATTTTGGTCGGCATAATCTCAAATAAATATTTCTCACGAACTTTTACTACCGCCGTGACAGTTTTATTTGCATAAGTTAAATTGTTAATCCGCCTTGACGTCACTGGACGGCATTAGCGGCTATTGGATTCAGACGTCTCTCTCGGGAGGAACGAACCAGAGGAGACGGCTGAAATTCAGGCTATGATTGGGGGGCAAGTTTGTGATATTTTTTCAATGTTTTGACAACGTTAGGGGCCCTTTTAACCCTTGTCTGTCCTTCCAAGCTTTTAAAGGAGAACTGAAGCCTAAAAGCAACTTTAGCTCAATGAGTAGATCTAAACATGAAAAGACTCATACCCAAAAAAATATTTTACTGTATTTTGCGTCAAAGGAAAGAAAATATGCAAATCTTCCTCCCAACGCGCCGCCGTACGATAAGGAGAATAAATTAGTTTTGTCATGTTGTTCTCGGCTTTGAGATAGACTAACGACTCAAAATTGCGCACTATTGTGCTTTCTTTGTGCTGAAGGTGTGGTTGTTTTTCTTGGTATGCATGACGTACGATACAGGGAAAAAAGCACTGAATTGAGCCGCCACACAAACTAGCTACTGATCAGGAGAGAATCGGCTATTTTTTCGACCTTCAAAACGTATTTTCTCTTTTCAGACGGGCACCACAAAGAAATAAAATAGCAGAACGTATTTCTCTTGAATACAAGTTTGTATAGTCGTCGGATTGATTTAGGGTTCAGTTGACCCATACACAATCTATTGGGTTTTGGGTTTTCACCAAATATACTTTACATGGCGTGAACGCGATGGTAAATAGCTAATAATTAATAATGAGCATAATATGAGATAGTTCAGTAACTAAGAGTTGGAAGCAATACAAACATTATAGAGCAGATTTCGTACGAGTGGGACAAACTACGGCTTGTCCGTAACCGTGCTGTTCTGTTAGTCTGTGATTTGATTGGATCAGCAGGACAAAAACAATGGAAACCATTTCAACGTCACGGCATGCCGTACGGTAAGGGGTAGACCATTATATTTTTGAGGGGTGGGGGTTTGTCAATTTTTTTCGGTGTGAAAAAAAATTCGTGCAGAACTTTCAGTCATACAAAAAAATTCGATCCAGAAAATATTGACCAAACCCCCCCCCCCCCCCCCCCCCCCCCTAAAATATGGTCCATCCCTAACCGTGCTGTTGTCCTGAGAGATCCAATAGAGTCAGTTCAAGTTAAGTTTTGCAAATGGCTCCCTGGAGTAAATAGGAATGCTACGAATAATGCTTGTCGTGCTGAACTAGGCAGACTCCCACTTAAAGGCGAAGCGATATTCCGAAGCATTAAATATTGGCTAAAACTGGAAAATGTGGATAATACAAAATTGACATGCAACCGAGGCCTACGGTGACTCCAGACTCTAACTCAAGCCCATGGTCTGGTGCCAAAAGATAAGAAGCAT
>JAOWCC010000736.1:0-61936 GCA_030867875.1 Actinernus sp. WN-2022 | reverse complement strand
CCACACTGACACAAAAACAAAACTACATGTACAACTGTGATAATTTTACCCCCTCTCCCATCCCTACTCACTCACCCTCCCTATTTGATGTCTGGGTGTGAATACCTGCTCCAACACAAAAACTTGCATCCGTATGTATACACAGATACACACATCAGACCCTAGTCTGTTTTTTTATTACTAATACCCACAAATATCCCTACAACCACTCACCAGATCCTACCGAATCCTATTTGTGATATTTTCACACACCCCCCATCCCTTCACCCCCAAACTATACCGACACTCAAACACAAAAACAACAACTGATACAATTTTACCCTATCTACCCCTTCTCTCTCATCCCTATTCCTTCACCCGCACACTCCCTGTGCGAATACCCACACTGACACAAAAACAAAACTACATGTACAACTGTGATAATTTTTACCCCCTCTCCCATCCCTATTCCCTCACCCTCCCTATTTGATGTCTGGGTGCGAATACCCGCTTCAACACAAAAAGCACACAAAAACAAAAAAATTACACGCACCCTCCTTGGTTTTGCGGATGTTTTCATTACACACACCGGCCTCATTTTGACAGCATTCCCACACACATACAATGCACCGATACACCAGTAGTGAAGTACATGTACCTTCGTACTATACAACAATAAACAACATACCGTATGAGTGCGTTTCCCGGCGCATTACCACTAAACCATACTAGACTTTAGGTGGCGTCATCTCTCCCACGGGCACTCCACTACAAACCCTTCGCCTTTCTTTACTTAGTTAGCACTTACATCTCCTCGTGCTTCTTCATTCCAATTTACAAGATGGCCGTCGCTCTTGAGACCGTTCCAGGCCCCCACGATCTACCACAGGCAACCCGTGTAGAGTTCACTCGGACCACCTTTCCCGTCCCCACGCGACATAACGTCACGCGCACTCGTATTTGCTATTTCTTGTCGGCGCGCCCCCAATTTCTCGCGAAAACAGGCATATACCGTGATTTCTGCTTCAAGTTAACTGTTTTTACTTGGGATAAGATTACTACTTAAAAGATTTGCCTTAAACTTTTACAGGTTTTAATTTTCTTTATTTGTTATTCTCTTCGAGTTCACTTAGTTATAAAATTATTTACTAAAAAAGTTATAGCCCTCGGTTATTTGCATTCCATAGCAGAGCCTTCGTTCTTTTGGCCAGCGGAGCATACTGTTTTGCCGCCCCCGCTCGATCTGGTCTTTAACGAAGTGAGAACTGTCACATCCATCACACCCTCACAATATGACATCCAATCACACATCAATATTTGCTAGTTTTATTTGCCCTCACCGCGAGACCCCTTCCCTTTCTTCGCTCCACGTCGACAATGTATAACGCCAAGTCAAAAAACCCCACCAGAACACTGGCCAAATCATTGGGACTCCTCGCCCCTTACCGGCCACCAGGTAACCATATTTGTTGTTTTTCTTCTTGTCGGTCCGCGCTTAGTTGTCAGAACGAGCAGTCCAATGTCCACTCTATCACGTGTCGGGCGAGAATGCTCAAGACCGGTCTATAAGCATTTCGAAACACGTTAAACCCTGCAGCAATCCTCTCCACGGCACTTTTTCCGTTCTACACATCCCCTTCCTCCCTCTACTACTCCCCTCGGTTCTTCATACATATTCCCTCAGTTTACTCGGCTTCCCCTCCAAGCTGCAGTGTTTTCTGTATAGCATCCCGCCCCTGAAGAGATTGCTATACAGGATATGGTGGACTCACATTGGACTTGCTCTATCCCCTATGAGCTCACTAGGGTCCCCATCCCCTTAGCTATCAATATCTTCGTTATCTATTTATTTATGTATCTATTTATTATATTATATTCATGCCCCCTTCCCGGTTCACAGTCTTGTATTGTTATCTACCGCTAGCCACCTTCGTCACTTTACGACCCCGAACTAATCACACATAGTTTACCTTCCCACTCCTTTCATTCCGCTTTCATCTACGTTTTATACGACCGTTTTCTTCCGATATATTCCCTTATATTCTCCCACATAAGTATGACTTTACACATTGAGCAATCCCGTAACCGGCCCGTCCCTTATATTTGGCATTTCTCAATTCCCACATTCCTCCACAGCAATCAAAGCTCCTCCTCTCCCAGGCCTAGGCAACCCCTCATTGGTTTATTCTCCCCTCCTGTTATACTACGGATACGTTTCCACTCTTATATCCAACTACACATTTACCTTTGATCATAAACGTCACTTTATTCATAATTTTTTCCTCTGTGTTACCTACAAATTTTATCTTAATTTATCATTTTTTCCACCTATTACCCTGTTTTCAATAACACCAAGATACATTGCTTTCATTTAATTACACAAAGATACATTGCTTTCATTTAATTAGTTATTTATTTTTCCTCCGGGCTCACTGCTTCCATGCTTCTCCTCCTTCAATTCCCTCATTTTCATGGATTTTCCTTTTGTCCAGGCTCTCTCTGTGTATTTTCTCTACCAATTATGTTATTCATTATCCACACAGTGTACCCAGTGTTCACCCTGTCCTGGGATATCCAGTCCTTCCGCTTCTTGATAGTCCTCCTTCCTTTATACAAAAACATATTTTACTCCTTTCACCATCAGTTATTGCATTTTTTAAATCCACTTATCCTTAATTTCTACCATGCCTCAATTTTCCACATAGTTTTCCACCTTTGGTTTCTTCAACAATATTACCCTCCACCCTCCTCTCTTATCCCCATTCTCCCACCCTTCCTGCTTGACGTCCGGATATCAATACCGGCACTTGAACACAAAAACAACAACTGTCACAATTTTACCCTCCCTACCCCCTTCTCTCATCCCTATTCCTTCACCCCCACCCTTCCTGTGCGAATACCCAAACTGACACAAAAACAAAACTACATGTACAACTGTGATAATTTTTACCCCCTCTCTCATCCCTACTCCCTCACCCTCCCCATTTGATGTCTGGGTGCGAATACCCGCCCCAACACAAAAACTTAATCACAATACGGGGAAAGCTATCCAAGATCTCCTAGATCTCTAGACATCAAACCCCAATCCGAGCACCATTTATGTTGATACACATCCATACTTTTACATGTACATGTATGTGTGTATATATCTTCACGTTCAGGTATACACTTTTTATCTGTGTGTGTTTATATGTTTGTATTTACGTTTATTTTTGCTGGCTTGACATAATTCACATGTCAGTGTGACTGTACATGTTTGCATCCGTATGTATACACAGATACACACATCAGACCCTAGTCTGTTTTTTTATTACTAATACCCACAAATATCCCTACAACCATTTACCAGATCCTACCGAATCCTATTTGTGATATTTTCACACACCCCCCATCCCTTCACCCACCCCCTTGACACCCAAACTATACCGACACTTAAACACAAAAACAACAACTGACACAATTTTTCCCTATCTACCCCTTCTCTCTCATCCCCACCCCCACCCTCCCTGTGCGAATACCCACACTGACACAAAAACAAAACTACATGTACAACTGTGATAATTTTTACCCCCTCTCCCATCCCTACTCCCTCACCCTCCCTATTTGATGTCTGGGTGCGAATACCCGCTTCAACACAAAAACTTAATCACAATACGGGGAAAGCTATCCAAGATCTCCTAGATCCCTAGACATCAAACCCCAATCCGAGCACCATTTATGTTTATACACATCCATACTTTTACATGTACATATATGTATGTATATATCTTCACGTTCAGGTATGCGCTTTTTGTCTGTGTGTATTTATATATTTGTATTTGCGTTTGTTTTCGCTGGCTTCACATGGTTCGCGTGTCAGTGTGGCTGTACATGTTTGCATCCGTGTGTATACACAGATACACACATCAGACCCTAATCTGTTTTTTTATTACTAATACCCACAAATATCCCTACAACCATTTACCAGATCCTGCCGGGTCCTGTTTGTGATATTCTCACACACCCCCCATCCCTTCACCCACCCCCTTGACACCCAAACTATACCGACACTTAAACACCAAAACAACAACTGACACAATTTTATCCTATCTACCCCTTCTCTCTCATCCTTATTCCTTCACCCCCACACTGACACAAAAACAAAACTACATGTACAACTGTGATAATTTTACCCCCTCTCCCATCCCTACTCCCTCACCCTCCCTATTTGATGTCTGGGTGTGAATACCTGCTCCAACACAAAAACTTGCATCCGTATGTATACACAGATACACAGATCAGACCCTAGTCTGTTTTTTATTACTAATACCCACAAATATCCCTACAACCACTCACCAGATCCTACCGAATCCTATTTGTGATATTTTCACACACCCCCCATCCCTTCACCCACCCCCTTGACACCCAAACTATACCGACACTCAAACACAAAAACAACAACTGATACAATTTTACCCTATCTACCCCTTCTCTCTCATCCCTATTCCTTCACCCGCACACTCCCTGTGCGAATACCCACACTGACACAAAAACAAAACTACATGTACAACTGTGATAATTTTTACCCCCTCTCCCATCCCTACTCCCTCACCCTCCCTATTTGATGTCTGGGTGCGAATACCCGCTTCAACACAAAAACCAGATCCTACCGAATCCTATTTGTGATATTTTCACACACCCCCCATCCCTTCACCCACCCCCTTGACACCCAAACTATACCGACACTTAAACACAAAAAACAACAACTGGCACAATTCTACCCTCTCTACCCCTTCTCTCTCACCCCTATTCCTTCACCCCCACCCTCCCTGTGCGAATACCCACACTGACACAAAAACAAAACTACATGTACAACTGTGATAATTTTTACCCCCTCTCTCATCTCTACTCCCTCACCCTCCCTATTTGATGCCTGGGTGCGAATACCCGCTCCAACACAAAAACTAATTCACATGTCAGTGTGACTGTATATGTTTGCATCCGTATATATACACACATCAAACCCTAGTCTGTTTTTTTATTACTAATACCCACAAATATCCCTACAACCATTTACCAGATCCTACCGAATCCTATTTGTGATATTTTCACACACCCCCCATCCCTTCACCCACCCCCTTGACACCCAAACTATACCGACACTTAAACACAAAAACAACAACTGACACAATTTTACCCTCTCTCATCCCTATTCCTTCACCCCCACCCTCCCTGTGCAAATACCCACACTGACACAAAAACAAAACTACATGTACAACTGTGATAATTTTTACCCCCTCTCCCATCGCTACTCCCTCACCCTCCCTATTTGATGTCTGGGTGTGTATACCCGCTTCAACCCACACTGACACAAAAACAAAACTACATGTACTACTGTGATAATTTTTACCCCCTCTCCCATCGCTACTCACCCTCCCTATTTGATGTCTGGGTGCGTATACCCGCTTCAACACAAAAACTGTGATAATTTTTACCCCCTCTCCCATCGCTACTCCCTCACCCTCCCTATTTGATGTCTGGGTGCGAATACCCGCTTCAACACAAAAACTATACCGACACTTAAACACCAAAACAACAACTGACACAATTTTATCCCATCTACCCCTTCTCTCTCATCCTTATTCCTTCACCCCCACCCTCCCTGTGCGAATACCCACACTGACACAAAAACAAAACTACATGTACAACTGTGATAATTTTACCCCCTCTCCCATCCCTACTCCCTCACCCTCCCTATTTGATGTCTGGGTGTGAATACCTGCTCCAACACAAAAACTTGCATCCGTATGTATACACAGATACACACATCAGACCCTAGTCTGTTTTTTTATTACTAATACCCACAAATATCCCTACAACCATTTACCAGATCCTACCGAATCCTATTTGTGATATTTTCACACACCCCCCATCCCTTCACCCACCCCCTTGACACCCAAACTATACCGACACTTAAACACAAAAACAACAACTGACACAATTTTTCCCTATCTACCCCTTCTCTCTCATCCCTATTCCTTCACCCCCACCCTCCCTGTGCGAATACCCACACTGACACAAAAACAAAACTACATGTACAACTGTGATAATTTTTACCCCCTCTCCCATCCCTACTCCCTCACCCTCCCTATTTGATGTCTGGGTGCGAATACCCGCTTCAACACAAAAACTTAATCACAATACGGGGAAAGCTATCCAAGATCTCCTAGATCCCTAGACATCAAACCCCAATCCGAGCACCATTTATGTTTATACACATCCATACTTTTACATGTACATACATGTACGTATATATCTTCACGTTCAGATATGCGCTTTTTGTCTGTGTATTTATATATTTGTATTTGCGTTTGTTTTTGCTGGCTTGACATGGTTCGCGTGTCAGTGTTACTGTACATGTTTGCACCCGTGTGTATACACAGATACACACATCAGACCCTAATCTGTTTTTTTATTACTAATACCCACAAATATCCCTACAACCATTTACCAGATCCTGCCGGGTCCTGTTTGTGATATTCTCACACACCCCCCATCCCTTCACCCACCCCCTTGACACCCAAACTATACCGACACTTAAACACCAAAACAACAACTGACACAATTTTATCCCATCTACCCCTTCTCTCTCATCCTTATTCCTTCACCCCCACCCTCCCTGTGCGAATACCCACACTGACACAAAAACAAAACTACATGTACAACTGTGATAATTTTACCCCCTCTCCCATCCCTACTCACTCACCCTCCCTATTTGATGTCTGGGTGTGAATACCTGCTCCAACACAAAAACTTGCATCCGTATGTATACACAGATACACACATCAGACCCTAGTCTGTTTTTTTATTACTAATACCCACAAATATCCCTACAACCACTCACCAGATCCTACCGAATCCTATTTGTGATATTTTCACACACCCCCCATCCCTTCACCCACCCTCTCAAACACAAAAACAACAACTGATACAATTTTACCCTATCTACCCCTTCTCTCTCATCCCTATTCCTTCACCCGCACACTCCCTGTGCGAATACCCACACTGACACAAAAACAAAACTACATGTACAACTGTGATAATTTTTACCCCCTCTCCCATCCCTATTCCCTCACCCTCCCTATTTGATGTCTGGGTGCGAATACCCGCTTCAACACAAAAAGCACACAAAAACAAAAAAAATTACACGCACCCTCCTTGGTTTTGCGGATGTTTTCATTACACACACCGGCCTCATTTTGACAGCATTCCCACACACATACAATGCACCGATACACCAGTAGTGAAGTACATGTACCTTCGTACTATACAACAATAAACAACATACCGTATGAGTGCGTTTCCCGGCGCATTACCACTAAACCATACTAGACTTTAGGTGGCGTCATCTCTCCCACGGGCACTCCACTACAAACCCTTCGCCTTTCTTTACTTAGTTAGCACTTACATCTCCTCGTGCTTCTTCATTCCAATTTACAAGATGGCCGTCGCTCTTGAGACCGTTCCAGGCCCCCACGATCTACCACAGGCAACCCGTGTAGAGTTCACTCGGACCACCTTTCCCGTCCCCACGCGACATAACGTCACGCGCACTCGTATTTGCTATTTCTTGTCGGCGCGCCCCCAATTTCTCGCGAAAACAGGCATATACCGTGATTTCTGCTTCAAGTTAACTGTTTTTACTTGGGATAAGATTACTACTTAAAAGATTTGCCTTAAACTTTTACAGGTTTTAATTTTCTTTATTTGTTATTCTCTTCGAGTTCACTTAGTTATAAAATTATTTACTAAAAAAGTTATAGCCCTCGGTTATTTGCATTCCATAGCAGAGCCTTCGTTCTTTTGGCCAGCGGAGCATACTGTTTTGCCGCCCCCGCTCGATCTGGTCTTTAACGAAGTGAGAACTGTCACATCCATCACACCCTCACAATATGACATCCAATCACACATCAATATTTGCTAGTTTTATTTGCCCTCACCGCGAGACCCCTTCCCTTTCTTCGCTCCACGTCGACAATGTATAACGCCAAGTCAAAAAACCCCACCAGAACACTGGCCAAATCATTGGGACTCCTCGCCCCTTACCGGCCACCAGGTAACCATATTTGTTGTTTTCTTCTTGTCGGTCCCGCGCTTAGTTGTCAGAACGAGCAGTCCAATGTCCACTATATCACGTGTCGGGCGAGAATGCTCAAGACCGGTCTATAAGCATTTCGAAACACGTTAAACCCTGCAGCAATCCTCTCCACGGCACTTTTTCCGTTCTACACATCCCCCTTCCTCCCCTCTCCTACTCCCCTCGGTTCTTTATACATATTCCCTCAGTTTACTCGGCTTCCCCTCCAAGCTGCAGTGTTTTCTGTATAGCATCCCGCCCCTGAAGAGATTGCTATACAGGATATGGTGAACTCACATTGGACTTGCTCTATCCCCTATGAGCTCACTAGGGTCTCCATCCCCTTAGCTATCAATATCTTCGTTATCTATTTACTTATGTATCTATTTATTATATTATATTCATGCCCCCTTCCCGGTTCACAGTCTTGTATTGTTATCTACCGCTAGCCACCTTCGTCACTTTACGACCCCGAACTAATCACACATAGTTTACCTTCCCACTCCTTTCATTCCGCTTTCATCTACGTTTTATACGACCGTTTTCTTCCGATATATTCCCTTATATTCTCCCACATAAGTATGACTTTACACATTGAGCAATCCCGTAACCGGCCCGTCCCTTATATTTGGCATTTCTCAATTCCCACATTCCTCCACAGCAATCAAAGCTCCTCCTCTCCCCAGGCAACCCCTCATTGGTTTATTCTCCCCTCCTGTTATACTACGGATACGTTTCCACTTTTATATCCAACTACACATTTACCTTTGATCATAAACGTCACTTTATTCATAATTTTTTCCTCTGTGTTACCTACAAATTTTATCTTAATTTATTATTTTTTCCACCTAGCTATTACCCTGTTTTCAATAACACCAAGATACATTGCTTTCATTTAATTACACAAAGATACATTGCTTTCATTTAATTAGTTATTTATTTTTCCTCCGGGCTCACTGCTTCCATGCTTCTCCTCCTTCAATTCCCTCATTTTCATGGATTTTCCTTTTGTCCAGGCTCTCTCTGTGTATTTTCTCTACCAATTATGTTATTCATTATCCACACAGTGTACCCAGTGTTCACCCTGTCCTGGGATATCCAGTCCTTCCGCTTCTTGATAGTCCTCCTTCCTTTATACAAAAACATATTTTACTCCTTTCACCATCAGTTATTGCATTTTTTAAATCCACTTATCCCTTAATTTCTACCATGCCTCAATTTTCCACATAGTTTTCCACCTTTGGTTTCTTCAACAATATTACCCTCCACCCTCCTCTCTTATCCCCATTCTCCCACCCTTCCTGCTTGACGTCCGGATATCAATACCGGCACTTGAACACAAAAACAACAACTGTCACAATTTTACCCTCCCTACCCCCTTCTCTCATCCCTATTCCTTCACCCCCACCCTTCCTGTGCGAATACCCAAACTGACACAAAAACAAAACTACATGTACAACTGTAATAATTTTTACCCCCTCTCTCATCCCTACTCCCTCACCCTCCCCATTTGATGTCTGGGTGCGAATACCCGCCCCAACACAAAAACTTAATCACAATACGGGGAAAGCTATCCAAGATCTCCTAGATCTCTAGACATCAAACCCCAATCCGAGCACCATTTATGTTGATACACATCCATACTTTTACATGTACATGTACATGTATGTGTGTATATATCTTCACGTTCAGGTATACACTTTTTATCTGTGTGTGTTTATATGTTTGTATTTACGTTTATTTTTGCTGGCTTGACATAATTCACATGTCAGTGTGACTGTACATGTTTGCATCCGTATGTATACACAGATACACACATCAGACCCTAGTCTGTTTTTTTATTACTAATACCCACAAATATCCCTACAACCATTTACCAGATCCTACCGAATCCTATTTGTGATATTTTCACACACCCCCCATCCCTTCACCCACCCCCTTGACACCCAAACTATACCGACACTTAAACACAAAAACAACAACTGACACAATTTTTCCCTATCTACCCCTTCTCTCTCATCCCTATTCCTTCACCCCCACCCTCCCTGTGCAAATACCCACACTGACACAAAAACAAAACTACATGTACAACTGTGATAATTTTTACCCCCTCTCCCATACCTACTCCCTCACCCTCCCTATTTGATGTCTGGGTGCGAATACCCGCTTCAACACAAAAACTTAATCACAATACGGGGAAAGCTATCCAAGATCTCCTAGATCCCTAGACATCAAACCCCAATCCGAGCACCATTTATGTTTATACACATCCATACTTTTACATGTACATGTATGTATGTATATATCTTCACGTTCAGGTATGCGCTTTTTGTCTGTGTGTATTCATATGTTTGTATTTACGTTTATTTTTGCTGGCTTGACATAATTCACATGTCAGTGTGACTGTACATGTTTGCATCCGTATGTATACACAGATACACACATCAGACCCTAGTCTGTTTTTTTATTACTAATACCCACAAATATCCCTACAACCATTTACCAGATCCTACCGAATCCTATTTGTGATATTTTCACACACCCCCCATCCCTTCACCCACCCCCTTGACACCCAAACTATACCGACACTTAAACACAAAAACAACAACTGACACAATTTTTCCCTATCTACCCCTTCTCTCTCATCCCTATTCCTTCACCCCCACCCTCCCTGTGCAAATACCCACACTGACACAAAAACACCCTCTCCCATCCCTACTCCCTCAACCTCCCTATTTGATGTCTGGGTACGAATACCCGCTCCAACACAAAAACACAATTTTACCCTATCTACCCCTTCTCTCTCATCCCTATTCCTTCACCCCGACCCTCCCTGTGCGAATACCCACACTGACACAAAAACACCCTCTCCCATCCCTACTCCCTCACCCTCCCTACTTGATGTCTGGGTGCGAATACCCGCTCCAACACAAAAACCTCCCTGTGCGAATACCCACACTGACACAAAAACACCCTCTCCCATCCCTACTCCCTCACCCTCCCTATTTGATGTCTGGGTGCGAATACCCGCTCCAACACAAAAACTATACCGACACTTAAACACAAAAACAACAACTGATACAATTTTACCCTATCTACCCCTTCTCTCTCATCCCGTATTCCTTCACCCCCACCCTCCCTGTGCGAATACCCACACTGACACAAAAACACCCTCTCCCATCCCTACTCCCTCACCCTCCCTATCTGATGTCTGGGTGCGAATACCAGCTCCAACACAAAAACCCCTTCACCCACCCCCTTGACACCCAAACTATACCGACACTTAAACAACAACTGATACAATTTTACCCTATCTACCCCTTCTCTCTCATCCCTATTCCTTCACCCCCACCCTCCCTGTGCGAATACCCACACTGACACAAAAACACCCTCTCCCATCCCTACTCCCTCAACCTCCCTACTTGATGTCTGGGTGCGAATACCCGCTCCAACACAAAAACTCCAACACCTACATCCCCAGCCTACTCGATTTCATTCCCCCAGCCCGCACTACACACACTGACCCACTCCCTAAGAGAAACAACAAGATCCCCAGTCTACTCGACCTCAACATCCCCTACCACCCCAGCTATTCGCACCGCAACACCCTTTTCCGTTCCCACACACCGTCCTCATGACTACCCGACAACAAAGACAAATACAATTCCAAACACAAAAACAACAACTGACACAATTTTACGCTATCTACCCCTTCTCTCTCATCCCTATTCCTTCACCCCCACCCTCCCTGTGCGAATACCCACACTGACACAAAAACACCCTCTCCCATCCCTACTCCCTCACCCTCCCTATTTGATGTCTGGGTGCGAATTTTCGACTTTCCGGATTCGTGGGGTGGGTCTATCGACACATTCAATATTCTACTTCTACATTTTTTCCCACACCAACCATTGCAGTTATAGTGAAATTTATAAATCAGTATATCTAGATTTATTAAATGAGTATATATAGATACATCCAATTCCCTCTATTGTTCGTTCAGGGCCACCAACTCCCAAGCCCACTTCCCTCACACATCAACACTATTTCACAGTGCTACATATTCTGGCAGTGAGTTCCATTCTTTTACAGTTTCTTTACTAACATTCTATATTAGATTGTATAGTTTTCACAGTATGTTCACACAGGTTCCTGGGCCACAATATTGTATCCATTGTTACTTCACCCCTCATATCAGCACCCACTATATCCCATTAGCATCCCTGCTTAGGGTAAACCTATTTAATTAGCACCCTGGACCTCGTCCGTTACTTTGGTAACATCACTACATTTTACACGCACCCTCCTTGGTTTTGCGGATGTTTTCATTACACACACCGGCCTCATTTTGACAGCATTCCCACACACATACAATGCACCGATACACCAGTAGTGAAGTACATGTACCTTCGTACTATACAACAATAAACAACATACCGTATGAGTGCGTTTCCCGGCGCATTACCACTAAACCATACTAGACTTTTGGTGGCGCCATCTCTCCCACGGGCACTCCACTACAAACCCTTCGCCTTTCTTTACTTAGTTAGCACTTACATCTCCTCGTGCTTCTTCATTCCAATTTACAAGATGGCCGTCGCTCTTGAGACCGTTCCAGGCCCCCACGATCTACCACAGGCAACCCGTGTAGAGTTCACTCGGACCACCTTCCCCGTCCCCACGCGACATAACGTCACGCGCACTCGTATTTGCTATTTCTTGTCGGCGCGCCCCCAATTTCCCGCGAAAACAGGCATATACCGTGATTTCTGCTTCAAGTTAACTGTTTTTACTTGGGATAAGATTACTACTTAAAAGATTTGCCTTAAACTTTTACAGGTTTTAATTTTCTTTATTTGTTATTCTCTTCGAGTTCACTAAGTTATAAAATTATTTACTAAAAAAGTTATAGCCCTCGGTTATTTGCATTCCATAGCAGAGCCTTCGTTCTTTTGGCCAGCGGAGCATACTGTTTTGCCGCCCCCGCTCGATCTGGTCTTTAACGAAGTGAGAACTGTCACATCCATCACACCCTCACAATATGACATCCAATCACACATCAATATTTGCTAGTTTTATTTGCCCTCACCGCGAGATCCCTTCCCTTTCTTCGCTCCACGTCGACAGTAATACACCAATGTATAACGCCAAGTCAAAAAACCCCACCAGAACACTGGCCAAATCATTGGGACTCCTCGCCCCTTACCGGCCTCCAGGTAACCATATTTGTTGTTTTTCTTCTTGTCGGTCCCGCGCTTAGTTGTCAGAACGAGCAGTCCAATGTCCACTATATCACGTGTCGGGCGAGAATGCTCAAGACCGGTCTATAAGCATTTCGAAACACGTTAAACCCTGCAGCAATCCTCTCCACGGCACTTTTTCCGTTCTACACATCCCCCTTCCTCCCCTCTCCTACTCCCCTCGGTTCTTTATACATATTCCCTCAGTTTACTCGGCTTCCCCTCCAAGCTGCAGTGTTTTCTGTATAGCATCCCGCCCCTGAAGAGATTGCTATACAGGATATGGTGGACTCACATTGGACTTGCTCTATCCCCTATGAGCTCACTAGGGTCTCCATCCCCTTAGCTATCAATATCTTCGTTATCTATTTACTTATGTATCTATTTATTATATTATATTCATGCCCCCTTCCCGGTTCACAGTCTTGTATTGTTATCTACCGCTAGCCACCTTCGTCACTTTACGACCCCGAACTAATCACACATAGTTTACCTTCCCACTCCTTTCATTCCGCTTTCATCTACGTTTTATACGACCGTTTTCTTCCGATATATTCCCTTATATTCTCCCACATAAGTATGACTTTACACATTGAGCAATCCCGTAACCGGCCCGTCCCTTATATTTGGCATTTCTCAATTCCCACATTCCTCCACAGCAATCAAAGCTCCTCCTCTCCCCAGGCAACCCCTCATTGGTTTATTCTCCCCTCCTGTTATACTACGGATACGTTTCCACTTTTATATCCAACTACACATTTACCTTTGATCATAAACGTCACTTTATTCATAATTTTTTCCTCTGTGTTACCTACAAATTTTATCTTAATTTATTATTTTTTCCACCTAGCTATTACCCTGTTTTCAATAACACCAAGATACATTGCTTTCATTTAATTACACAAAGATACATTGCTTTCATTTAATTAGTTATTTATTTTTCCTCCGGGCTCACTGCTTCCATGCTTCTCCTCCTTCAATTCCCTCATTTTCATGGATTTTCCTTTTGTCCAGGCTCTCTCTGTGTATTTTCTCTACCAATTATGTTATTCATTATCCACACAGTGTACCCAGTGTTCACCCTGTCCTGGGATATCCAGTCCTTCCGCTTCTTGATAGTCCTCCTTCCTTTATACAAAAACATATTTTACTCCTTTCACCATCAGTTATTGCATTTTTTAAATCCACTTATCCCTTAATTTCTACCATGCCTCAATTTTCCACATAGTTTTCCACCTTTGGTTTCTTCAACAATATTACCCTCCACCCTCCTCTCTTATCCCCATTCTCCCACCCTTCCTGCTTGACGTCCGGATATCAATACCGGCACTTGAACACAAAAACAACAACTGTCACAATTTTACCCTCCCTACCCCCTTCTCTCATCCCTATTCCTTCACCCCCACCCTTCCTGTGCGAATACCCAAACTGACACAAAAACAAAACTACATGTACAACTGTAATAATTTTTACCCCCTCTCTCATCCCTACTCCCTCACCCTCCCCATTTGATGTCTGGGTGCGAATACCCGCCCCAACACAAAAACTTAATCACAATACGGGGATACACGATATCTATACACTCTAAAAGCGGTCTTTGCCGTAAGTGATGGTCTGTTCAACGCGGCGATTTCAATTATCTTCTAGTTAATCTGCAATACTCTTGATTCTACTACACTTTATTTCCCTCTTCTTGTTTCTCTGTTGCTTATATTTATTTCATATAGATGTTGGTATTTGCTCTTGGCTTGAGCGGCGAACAGAGTCATTGCACCGGCGATCGAATATCCATTGTCATCTTAGATTTGCTAATATCCCGACATAAATTCCCGTGTTCGTCGCTTTACGGACAATGCACCGATTTTGTTTGCGATTTTCATCGGAAAGCGAAACCGGCCGCAAAACATCAGATTGGCAAACAGAAACAAATCTCCGACGGGGCAATGCCATAGTGTTAATAAGTTTCGAGAAGTCTTATCAAGTTTTCTTACATACAGCATCTCTCCTTTTTTATTTTCCTTCATTACTGCAAAGATATGAATTGAAAAATGCACCAGTTGTAAAAAATCAAAGGCATATAAATATTACCACAAATCCCGGATGCTTTGGTAAATAATTAATATGGTTGATGTTAAGGCTAAGCTAAAGAAACCCAATAAAGTGTTCAATTGAAAACAATCTAGCAAATTTGGTATTTACATTGATCAAGGGAAATTTTGTAGGACGTAGCTGTGTAGATCTGATTACAAGTCGTGAAAGTGAGCCTGTACCTGTACACGAACGAAGTAGAAGAATGTCAACGCGCCCACAGCGCCGCGTGCAGAAGCCTTCTATATCAGCAGCACCAACATCAGTGACTCGACATACACATGTGCTATCACTTAGACGAAAACGAAAAACAACAGGCGTCAAAAGCTGTTGCCAAAATTAGGAAGATCGCAGACGCCGGAAAGGACTTGTCCGTTAACATCGAAGTCGAAGGTAAGACTTCAACAGGAATCACTAACCCGGCCGGGCCGCTAAGCTCTCGTGCTAATTTTTGTTCAATCGAACCGGTAAGAGCACATTTTCACGAATAGTATAAAGAAATTAAACTGATTTTTGTGGCGCGCAACTTCTCATCGTTTGTCGGTAACAGTTTATAAACTGTGCGGTGAAATTTCTTTAAATTTGGTAGACAAAATCATATAACTCGTGTAAGCGATTTTTTAGAAAATCTGCAAGAAAATGTTGTTTTCGATCGGAAAACGACGTTTTTCAAAATAACACTCTTCTAGAATTTAGCCCGTATTTCCTCTAAAATCAAAGATGTGGTATAAACAAACATTAAAGCGTTTAAAAAAAAAATCACCGCACAGTTTTCAAATAATTAACTTTAAAATCAAATGACGGGGTCTTGTTTGCGGACCTTCTATGTTGCTATGGAACCGATTTCTTTAATTAAATATAAATTCTCATATCTTCATTTTATTAGTTTTAATGTGGTAGACTGCTTTTGTTGTATACACACTATGCATAACTCGCGCGGTCACAACATGAAAAAGAGGCCGGTAGGTCCTCTGGAATGTTGAAGTTGAAATACTAGCAGGAAGTGTGAAACGTGTTGAACATGATTGTTTAGTTGAAAAATGTTGCTAATCTGTCCTCATTTATCCTGTATTTGTCTTTATAGTTCAAGCAAATTAACGGCATTGTTTCACTGAACATTCGTTCAGTGCATTTCACAATCTCCCCGGGCGCTTCAATTTCAACATTCCATAGGACCTACCAGCCTCGTTGACATGCTAGTTACCAGGACTTATGCATAGAGTCTATTGCCTCTAACACACTTAGACGCAAAGCCACAAATTAGAAGTGTACCGTTCTTATAAAAAAACTTACAAGCCTCCTTTAGCGTAACATAGGTCAAAATTCCGAACACCGGTGCAGAAATCTGTAACACGGTGCAAATTACAGTTTTCAACCAAATGTCTCGAAACGTAGATTTGATATCATCATTTCACCTAGTATCAATCCCATTCATTCATTTAGTTTTGCTCTTTTGTATCTTAATAGTTGAGGAAAAACCGTCATGCAAGGTCAAGAAAAAAAAGAAGCGAAGCCAAAAGCAACGCCGTGATTGATGACATGTTGGGGATGATGCCTACGATGACTGATGACGTCATAAAAGCCGCAAGGGCCCACGAGCGTGCTGTAAAAAAATGGCAGGATATATCGTCTGAGTCGGAACTTGAGGTTACTTTTTTTGCCACAGCTTAATTTTGCCGATTTCATTATTACAATACAGCAATCGTCCGTGCCTACTTTCTGGTGCGTTTCCATTAAAAAATACAAAAACACTACATGTAGTTATCGCTCAATCTTCTCTAGAACAGTCGGAATCACAGTAGTAGTCGCCAAAAGAGTAACCTTAGTGTATACCAACATTGTATCGCACTACCAGTGTACCAGTTCATTATCTTGTGCATGCAAAGGTCTCTTGATGCAAGACATTAGTGATTGCAGTCTGACAAACTTGCAATGACGGGGATGCTCCTTGGAAAGTTTTATTTCAACCCTTAAAGGGTACCAGACTGGGCGTGGATCAAGCTTGTTTTGACTCCTAAAAACGTACAAACACGATAAGTAGTTGCGTTCTTGTATTAAATGTTATTCAACTAAAACTGACCCCTATTAAAGGTACCGTGATAATACAAATGTCAGCGTTTGAACACCCGCTAAGCGGTACCACAACCCGTGGTTTTAACCCCTAAAAGGTAAGCATCCCCGCCCTTCTTGTGTGGGTGTCCAACCTGGGTAAGCAAATATTCACGACAATAGTTCGCGGCCATCTGGTAGAAAACGAGCATTTTCTAACGAGGAGACACTGAGAAAACATTTTCATGAAAAGCTGCACTTCACGTAATTAAAATAAAAGTTTATTTCATGTAAAGTTAACTCGTATAAACTTACCTGGCCATGTTTTCCCGGGCACTTTAATGAAGCGAACACATTATGGTATGATTCCCGACATTGGACCACACGCACAGTTAGTTCTACATGTTGGTTGCTATCTACTTGCAGATCGAGGTTATCCACCTCACCAAGTACTTGTGCGACCAATGACTAGAGGAAATACAAGACTTCAAAGAATAGACAAGAAATTGAGACAATACCGCGTATTAATGATATTTGATATTTAATATGCGATATTTAATGGACTGTTAGAGAAATCAATGGGTAAAGCGCGTTTTCCTTATATCTATCACGGAGATGAATATTGAAATAAACCGAGTATCCACAAACAAATGTTGCTTTAGTTTGAGTCTGTATTGAATAAATGGCATGTGCCTCGCCAGTTTCGGGGCGATAACCCTTATTTAACATATATACCGTATAAGTGGCAGTAGTGTTTTAGTAGATTTATAAACTCGAGCGGGACGCGCGTGGTAATTTGTAAGTCTGACAAAACACTCCTCTCAGAAGAATAGTTTCTTGTCGTACAAAATAAAACATTAATGGGAATCTGCCAAAACCCATCTGACATTAATGGGAAGAGTTCAACTTTTCCCGGGAAAGTTGAACTCTTCCCATTAATGTCTGATGGGTTTTGGCAAATTGCCATTAATGTTTTTTAAAAATTTTCCCTGTGAATATTGACGATGAAATCCTTCTCGCGGATAAATTCGAAGTTTGAATGCCGGTCATTACTTCTATTGGTGGTATGATGAATGATGGCGACTCTTGATGAAGCTCAGTTCATAGCTTATTTATTTTATTTATTAAGTTTACTCCGTTATTACAAATACTATACTACTACTTATAATATGGGGAGGAAAAAGGAAAGGTAAAAAAAGACGGAGAGAGGAATATCCAAAAGCACCCAAGGCACCATTCGAGGGATATTCCCCAGCTTCTATATGGTAGCATTTATTCCCCCCCCCCCCCCCCCCCACCCCCTCCCCCCCCTCCCCCCGCCAAACTTTTCTAAGTAGAGACAATTTGGCCGTGGAGACGAATGTGTTAATTACAAAAGGTCTATTACACCAGAAGTAGTTGTCGTGTTTTCAGACCAAGCAGGTGATATTCCACTCGATTGAACTCGAACATTTTTAAAAGGTTAGAAAAGCAGTGCACCATACTTCCTTCGAATATTCGAGACAACATTGCATTTAAACTGTGCAAAGTAAAAAAGACGAGTAAAACAATCACATATAAGCAACCATAAGCCCAGCGGCTTGGGATCCCTGTGGTTACGTCATTATTTCCCGCCAAAATCTAGTGAGCATGACATTGTTTGTGGTCAGCGGAACGTACCGTTGTCGGTTCGTACATTTCTAAAATATATCAGTTGCTAAAATGGACAAGAAAATGGTAAGAAAACTCGCAAACAGAGTTTATTGGAGTGCTCTAAAGCTGATATATACGTTACTAAAGGTCTGTACGGTATGATTCTCCACTGGATTGGATTCAAATGTTATAGATGTCACTTTACCAGCGAGTCGATCGACTCACTCATTAACAAACATGTGATTGCGATGTAAGTATGCTACTGACTTGTGATTATTTGAAAACCGAAATGGCCGGCGAGATTCTAAAAAGGGAATTTTTTGGGATTCATAAAAAAAGGGGTTAGTTTTTTATGGAAAGAATATTATTAAAAATAAAAATAAATCCATCCACCCCTCCCCTGCAAAAAAATTTGACCACTCTCCCTTCTCTCTGTACAGTACTCCCCTTTCATATTTTTGCAATTGTTGTCTCTGTATTACATTTAAGATTATACATGAACATAAACATGAGTGAACTGTACCAGACATTTTTTTTTTATCAACTACAATAAATTAAAACATTTACAAAAATATTATGTTTTCTGAAGTCTCATTCAGTGACAGTTGTATCATTCAGAAAATATTGCTTTAGATCTGAAACCTACGTGTACATGTAATTAAATTATGAGAAAAAGAAAATAATATGGTTTTGGCAAGCACTGAATGATAGAAATTTGATTCCAAACAAAACCCTGAAACCTCCCAAAAACCCTATTAAGATGTCGATACGTAAATATTTTAGGGCCACTAATTTAGCATTTTTAGGTGTAGATCACTAAACAGAAAAATGCTTCTCCCTATGAACTACATGTAATCCTAATCCAACATTAAAAAAAAAACTAACCTCAGCAAACCCAATTGCTCATTAATTTAGGGTGTTTAGAGCTACAGTAGTCACTAATTTTGGGTTTTTAGGGCTACATTGTAGATCACTAAACAACACATGCTTCACCCTATACAGACCATAGTTAATAGAGTGGAATGGTTATGAAACCCGGCAAACTTCAAAGGGGCTAACAAAGGCACTGCGATTTATGTTGGAAGGGGGCAAGACAAAAGATTGTGCAGGGTCATAGATCATTAGCGTCCCCTGAACGACTGAACTCACACGTTTCTATTGGCTGATTGATTAACACATTGGAATTTCTATTGTGTTTTGTGCATGGTAGTGGTTGAAAAAAGCTAACAAAGACATACATGTATAACAAAGAAGGTCGCTGGGTTTCATAACCATTCCACTCTATTAACTATGTACGGACTAATCCTAAACCTAAATGTACATTTAACAACACCCCAACCATCGACATTAATGGATGCTCACTAATTTTGGGTTTTTAGTACTAACTAGTGTTTTTGAGAAATATTACATGTATAATATTATAAATAAAGGATTATCCTATCGGTAGTTATGGTACATACCGTACATGTATGACATACTGTACATGTAGAAAACCCTTATCCTGGGGTTACATGTACATGTAGCTCTAAAGACCCTCAACCCTGGGTTAGTGTTTTTGTGAAATCTTGCATAATAATTATAATAAAGGATTATCCTACATGTACATGTATCAGTAGTAATGGTTGAAAACCCTTAACCTGGGATTACAAAATGTAGTTCTAAACACCCTCAAGACTGGGTTAGTGTTTTTGAGAAATCTTGCATAATATTATAAAGGATTATGATGGATGACTAGTTCCTGTAAAAAATATTGTTCTGTGTCGGTGGGGAAGAGAAACACTGGTATGTTCAACTAAAAGTTGATGAAGGTACAATGTATGCTAACCACCGTGGGGTGACTGAGTACCAGCTGACATTTCGAGATTTGTCGAAAGTGAGTAGCTGCTGTGGTTTATCAGCTGCTGCACACTGCAGTTATCATGCAAGTATAAGCTTTTAGTTGATTATGCCTGTCAGAAACTCTAAGACGACTTTTGGAAACTTAAAGCGACTTTAAGCGACTTTAAGCGACTTTAGGCGACTTTGAGCGACTTTAAGCGACTTTAAACGACTTTAAGCGACTTTAGGACCGGGAGAAGGCCTTATATTCATATGTATATAATAATAATAATGGTTTATTAACAGTACTTCCACTGGGTGGCTCTTCGCCTTTTAATCTAAATAATGTAAAATATTATAAAATGTTGATAAAATATGACTAAGATATAACTGAGATGTGGTGGCCATGGTAACAGTACTAAGGATTTAAATATAAGCATTATTCCTGACGAAGTCTGAAGACTCAGACGAAATGTGTAGGATCAATAAAACAATTCAAGCTGCCATTAAGTCTTGTGCTGATCACTGGATCTCCATAAAAAAATATGCAACTGACACAGACATTAAGGTTGTTTCATACAGTGCCACCTGGAATTATGAAAGCATTTAGACGTGGTAAAACCAAGGTTTGATTGCAGTGTAAAACCAAGGTTTGATTACTGTGTATTCCCAGGTTGAAAATCTTATCAAGATCTTACAAATGTATTAAGGATCTTATTAAGTATAAAATATTATTATAACAAAATAAATGATATATTGAAATTTACGTATTACTGAGGAAGGCATAATTTATGGATTCCCACATTGATGAAGGAAAGCATAAATTAGTTTATGGATTCAAAACAAAACTGTATGTGCTTCCTTAAAATGACCCAGTTTTTGTTGAAAAAGTCTGCATTTTTCATTTTCTTTATTCAAAAGTAGCCAAAATATAAGGTTGGAACTTGATAACGTTTTCCCCTAAAATGGCATTTTTTTCTGCTGTAGCATGCAAGGGTGTCTGGGATTGATTATTTTCCTGGCACTTGATTCGCAAATGATTATTGACATTTTGCCCAGGGTTGTCATTAAGGTTTTTATCAGCTGTTACATTAAACTTTTCACTCGTAACACAAACAATATGAAAGTCCAATGGGCCTGAGAATCTAGGGGGGGGGGGGGGGGGTGTGCTCCCCCAGAAAATGTGTTTAATTAGGACACTCAAAAATGCACTTTACTGCATTCTGGTTATTTAATAAATAATCACAAACATAACTTCAAAATCTATTGCTGAATCTGCCAGCTGGATGCGACTAGGAGATGGCGAAACTGCATGACTCTTCAGCCTGGGATGATCTTTAATTGTCTCTTTTCTGCTTTATTCCTTCGATGGAAGACTGAGCTTTTTTTAAAAAAAAATCAGATTGCTTCCTCTTATTCGTGGCAAAAAAAAAACTGTTTGTAAAATGTCTGTTCCACCTCCAATCGATTGACAATCTAGCATTTCAAAGTTTGTTTGCATCCAATAAAGCCTTTCCAATGCGATCACAATATCCACAGCATGTGACTGTTTTCTGCAAAAGGCCTATTTGATATACATTGTACAAACAATAAAATACATGTAGAAATCATATTCCTGTCCTGTGTTATTTTAAAGGGTATGTCATGGTACTGCACCTGTATCGAGTACGCGCTCGTTTAGTGGCTGTTAATTGGATACAAACAGTTAAACTTCCCTCACTCAATGATTGATTGAAAGGATTTTCAATATTTTCCCTGGAGACTGTTTATATACACTGTTGGTTAGTCAATTTTGCATATTTGCTTTCATTTTAGGCATCCCACATGGCTGAGAGGTTCGTTAGTTCATTTCAAAATTGGTGGAAATACAAAATAATGTAGCTCTTTCCGGCCCAGAAAAACGAATGTAAAGTCAGCCCCTTTAACAGTTTTGTTTTCACATTTTCACAGAGTTCTTGGGACATTATCGAACCAGCTGCTGAAGGAATTTTTGCAAGCATTCAAGTTTCCCGTGGAGAACCCAATGAATCCTGCTAAGAAGTGTCATCTGGTAATCAGCACCCCCCTGAATCCCAAGGATACTGATAGGAGTGTTGCTTAACAGATATTGTATAAATAGGGGGGGTACATGTGTACGCATTAGGTTTTGCCGTGTTAGCAGAAGTAAGCCGCAAACATTATAGGAGAATTGCCTATTACTCTTTTCAGCTCAAATTTGTTTAATTCAGAATTGGATAGGAAAGGAAACTGATAGCTTGTGAAGTGACACTGGTTGAGTTGACCCCTTTAAAGTGTCTATGGAAGGAACTTAACTAGATATCTCTTCTACAGGGAGCATGGTTCTGGCTATGGGGCTATTGAAGGAACTTAACGAGATAATTATCACTTCTGTATAGGGAACAAGGTTCTGCCTAGGACTGCACCTTGCACCAGTGCGCAACAGTTTCAACAATTACCCATTGTCATGAAATATTTGGGGCAGTAGCGTCTTAAAAATGGCATGGTTCACCCACAGTTGTTTGATGCATTTCATGCAAAGAAACCGGGTAGTTGCAAATATTAAAGAAGGTACTGTACTGTACCAGTACAGATTTTGTGTTTGCTTTTGAATTTAAGTGCGAACGAGAAGGGTTTCTTGAACCGATTTTCATCTCCTCGAGATTCAAAGAAACGAAAACATGTTTCCAAAACAAAATAATGCATTTTTCTCCAAAATCTGGAGTCAGTCAATCAATTTCATAGCATGGTTTCCTTAGCCATCTATCCAGTGCCTCTAGATTTGATGCACTATTTCATTTGGGTGGTTTCAGGCATTGTCGATGGGTTAGAAAGGTAAGAACATGGGCCACATTGGGCAAAAAGGGCCTAGACAACTTTCAAGTTAAATCATTCGTACAATGGTGTTCCTAATAACAGATTTGATTTTTTTTATTGTATTGACTGTCCACGGAGTGCTACATTTTATTGACAACAAAACTCGGTGAAATTTACATGATTTTGATACAACTGGGCCCAATATATTACAAATTAGGAATATTGTCATTGGGGATGATTTTGTTGTACGACATTCATCTGTACACCTGCTTGTTTTAAAGAGTAAAACAATAAGATGAACAAGCTGGCCAAACAATGCCTTTTCTGCAGTCATTCTGCACCTCATGATTTTAGCAATTGATAGTACAAGTTATCGTCTGAGGTTTTCAATGATTTTATTCGCATTCCCATATTACATGAATGGTATTGCTAATAGACTAGTATAAAATACACGGGGAAAAAGGAAAGGAAAAAAAACAAAACGATAATAACAAGTATATATATTTAAAGTTCATACTGCGGCTAGACGTGAAAGTAAGACGTCTCGCCGTTCAAAGGCTTTATAAATAAAGTGACCCAGTCTTTTACATATAAACGGGTCAACATTGTTGAACAGAAACAGCTGGGTCTTGTCAATGTTCTTTAATCCAGGGAAATTAATACAGTATTTGCTAATATCATCAAATAGCTTGTACCTCAAATTATCGTATGAATCACAGAAGAACATGAAGTGGTTTTCGTCTTCTATATCAGTTGATAGACAGCACTGGCAGGTTCTCAGCTCTCTTGGTAACTTAGGCTGTGCATGTCTACCAACTTCTATACGTAGATTATGATTTCCAGTTCTTAATTTGGCTAATATTCTTCTGTGCTTCATATTTTTTATCATGTCATAGCAATCGGAACTATTAGAATCAACTTTAAACGATGAATAAAAATAGAGCTTCGTGTTTAATTGAACAAGTTTCATCTGATGTAACTTTGATTCTTTTGTAATATTCAATGTGATGTTATGTATATGTTTTTTACTTAATTTCAATCCTTGAGAGGTATTTGGTATCGGTTGAAATGTCTCTAACAGTTTATTAACTGAGGTCATGAAGCTCGGCTTATTTGAGAGCGCGAGATCGTTTGATATCTTTAAACATTGCTTCGCAATACTATCTTCGGGGAGATCCTGGAGATGTTGTAGGAAATGTAATATATTCCGGTAAATTACTGATTTTAACGATAATCGCCCGACTTCATTCCGAGTAGCCACGTTAGGGGCCCGTTTGTTGAGTCCGAGATAGTATTTAAAGAACTGCGAGTGAAGTCTTTCAATTGTATCTGTTTCCCATTTTGGAAAATTTATACTATCATAAGCCCCCCATATTTCTGAGTTGTACAATAAAATAGGTAAGAATAAGGTGTCAAATAACTTGTTGCACATTTTTATCGGCATTTTGGAGAAATCTAGGTACCGTTTTGTAGCAAAAATAGATCGACGAGTTTTCTCAGTAGACTTTAGTTTTGACTTTGAAAAACTACCATTACTTGAAATTGTGGTACCCAAGTATGTATAGTCAGGAACATTTTCAATCTGAGAACCGTCTAAGAATAATTTATATTTCTCCATGGTAGATTTTCTGCATTGTTTCTGAAAAATGACGGCTTTAGTCTTTTTAGTATTTACTGACATCCACCAATCCTTACAAAATTTTTGTAAAGTATTAATACTTCTTTGAAGACCTGCGGCTGAGGTAGATATTAGAACTAGATCATCTGCATAGAATAATGAATTCAATTTACTTCCGTCCGAGAGGGTAATCGGGTCTAGTCCATCAGTCTTTTGTAGAGAAATTGGAAGGTCGTTTAAATATAGATTGAATAATAGTGGTGATAAAATACAGCCTTGGCGAACTCCTCTATTATATTTAAAGAATTTTGATCTCATATTTCCTGATTTGATACAACATTCCGTTTTAGAGTACATGTCGGAAATCAGACGAAGGAATTGACCACCTATTTTGTTGTTTAGCAATTTCCACAGTAAGCCAGGATGCCAAACTGAATCAAATGCTTTTCGGAAATCTACAAAACAACAAAATAATTTTCCTTTTGTTTCATTAATTACATACTTATCAATCAGAGTGCGTAAAGTGAAAATATGGTCTGCCGTTCTATTGCCAGGTAAAAAGCCGATTTGAGAATGGTGCAAAAGCTTCTTGCATTTTAAAAGGGTATGCAATCTGTTATTGAGTATAAAGCAGAACAGTTTCCCCAAACAACTTGTCACACAGATTCCTCTATAGTTTGATGGATCTGATCTATCACCTGATTTATAGATAGCGCTAATAATACCATTTGTCCATATATCGGGATATACACCCGTTCTTAAAATAAGATTAAACAATTTCGAAATAATGGGAACCAATATATTTACCTCGCATTTGAGCATCTCGTTTCTAATTTTATCAATACCCGGTGCTTTTTTATTCTTTAGCTTTTTAATTGCTTTTCTGATTTCATCTTGTGAAATTGATACGTCTAAAGAAGTCCCATGTGTGTTGGACATATCGATGTGTTTAATTTCCTCAACAATTGCATTTTGGTCAGACGAGAGGTTTTTCTCTTCAATAGAAGAATGAAGGTCGCTAAAATGTGTGAGTAGATTGCTCACAGGAATCGACTGGTCGGTTTGTTTCTTATTGTCACTGTTGAGAGATTTTAGAGAAGATTTTAGAGGTAAGGCAGTCATTTGCAACTGCAAAAATTGTGATCAAACCGGTGTCAAATGTTGTCCTAGCTATTTCACTTGTCAACTAAATTAAATCAACACTACATGTTTAGGTTACTGTATCAGAATGTGGTGATTGCGATGCCGATCTTTATAATAGCCACATGCATACAAAATGAAAGCACATTCAAACAATATTTACATTTTATTGTATGGCTTTTTGGCCAACATGGCCAATAATTATTAGCTTAAATGCTTTCTAATTTTACCATTATTATTGTATCATGATAGCTATATTTATTTTCCCTTTGCTTTTCTTTGATTTCAAATTTTCCTCTGGAGCATCAATAAAGTGATTTTAATATATTTGACGTCTTCACTTAATTGTCTCATGCAGTTGTTAAAAGAATTCACCCAGTCACAAATAGATGAGCAGGTAATTAATTTACAGGTATCCTAGCCTGCAATGCATACATATTTGTTCACTCATAAATTCGAAGAAAAAAAGTGACGTCTGCTTACCCTAGCGCTTAATTAGTTTCCAATATGCACACCTCATTGTGTTAGGGACCAATCAGATTTTACCTTCCAATATCCTGGAAAGTGACGTAGTTACATTTAAAAGGAATTCAGACAATACATTTGCCATTGACCAATCATAGGACAGTATTCACTGCAGGCGCGCCAATTCACTAAAATTCTAACAATGGCTTTGATTGGGCAGAAAAATAAAACAAACTAATTGAGCGCTCAGGTAAGCAGGCATTACTTTTTTCTTCTAATTGATGAGAGTGAAAAAATATGTCTGCATAGCAGGCTACAACCAGCCAGGCGCATAGCAAATTATCGGCATTGTTTCCCTGAACTTTCGTTCAGTGCATTTTACAATCTCGCCGGGCGCTTCAATTTCAACATTCCAGAGGACCTTGACCAGCCTCGTTGACATGCTAGTTACCAGGACTTATACATAGGGTCTATGGTACACTATAATTTATATTGTAGCCCTTATTCCAATATGGCTGCTCTAGTTTGCATAATGCACAAAGAGTAGGATATTGGGTGAAGTGAATGCTGTCTATATTAAAGCAAGCCTTAGCAAATAATATTGAGAACTTGGTAACAATGAAAGACTAATATCCAAGTTATTGACATTTAAATACAGGGAATATCACGAAAATGCGGCTAGTAGGCATAACTGGCTCAACCCATACAAAATCCTGGTCACCCCTAAAATTCAGAGTATTGCTAATCTTGGCATACTCTTTGACATAGTCAACTGTTATTTACTGCTCTGTGGAGGGGATTCAGTATGAAAGTGATGGGTGCTTGGCAGGGATTTGGCAATTAAAGTATTAAGCTCTCAATGTTACGTACAAAATTAGGCGGTGTTTCAAGTTTTGTAGACAATCATTCAACAGTTTATCATGGTTTTGAGGTACTGAATCGAATAGTTCTCTGCATGTATAAACACCGAATCTTAAAGCTATCTGGACCTAAAAGGTACAGGGGCAAGCATTTCCTCCCAAAAGGAGTGCCGAGTTATATCCGAGTATAGAGGAATCCCCTTGGGTAGAGAAGATGACAAGGAAATAGACAGTGAGCTAATTATTTGGTAAAACAAAGAAGAGATTGTCTAGAAAAACGTGCTGGTACTTCTGCTCTAATGATGTAGCATTACCATTATTTCAGTTGTGTAGGGAGCTACAATGTAGGGGGGACAGTTGACCCACTCTGCCCAGTCTTGGAAGAGAAATTGACAGAAGTCATCAATACAAATATCAGAATTCATCATTTTGCATCACTGCCCCCCCCCCCCCCCCCTAAAAAAATTAATGTAACACCTCTCACAAGGTTTTCCAATTAAAACTGTCTCGTTTAGTCATCATTTTGCCCTTCTCCCCCCCCCCCCCCCCCCCCCCCCCCCCCCCCCCCCCCCCCCCCCCATTTTCAGGACCTTCCTATGTCCCAGTATTGTTTATATGGCTTTGTTTACAGCCAATCACAAAATATTTTCAATAAAAACTAGTCCATTTTGACAAGTTTCACAATTACCTGGAAAATGCCATTCCACATTTTTTAAAGGAATCCATAATCATAACAGATCACCAAACTCTTGTCTTAATCTTACCAACTGCTATAATAATGCATTTCTGTTTATTGTAAAACAACAAATTGATACAGAAGTAAATGTACAACAACATTTATTGCTCTTTTTATACAAATATACATTTGTTCAATTAGGCCATCCCAATAAAATGTTTTGTTTCCCCTCTGGCTCATGATTAAACACAAAAGCCATTACGAGTTCAATCATTGGGTTGCTCTTAAACCTTGCATTTTTGCGGGAGCTTTAAAAAAAATTAGTCTATTGGGTGGTATATTTTCAGGGTTCTCGCACAACATGCAAGAAAAGAAACCCTGACATTACACTGACCAAGAAGCATTTTACACTGCCCTCCAGTGCATGCTAGTATTTGGTACAAATATTCAATCACTATTTAGCAACATTGAACAATGTTGACAGTGGAACCCCAATGTTATTGGTATGACCTTACATTATTATTGACAGGATCATTTAGATAATTAAGTAATGATCCGGATAAGAACTGTATAAGAACGACAAGGAATGTAATCTTAATTTGTATTCTTCTTTCTCGTAATTTCATTGGTTGAAACTGATCAATTCAATAGAAACCCATCGAAAAAAATGCATATTCGTTTGATAATTTTTGAGGTTTGAAGGAATACCTGAAATAACCATATCATATTATCCTATAAACCAAATTTACAGGAAGATTGATCACTAAAACAAAGCAACTAACCAGATGATAGACTGCAAATTTTCTTTTCGGAAAACAAACGTTTTCAGCAGTGGATGCGTCTGCAGACTAATGCATTCAAAATCTTGAATTCTTATTGGCTGATATGAAATGTTCAGCATTTTGATTGGCCTTGATCTAGCCATGACTGAATACCACTCTGTATTTCATAGAAAAATCATTAAATACTGCCCTGTATTTTATAGTAAAGCTGAGCTCTGATTTGCTGAAATATGAGATTTATAGGATAATACTCTATACATACATGAAGAACTGAGTCACAGTAGACAAAACCAATAATATTCCTCAAATAACGAGATTCAAGTGTAATTATAATAAATAATGCACCTATCAATGTTAAGCCCAAGAAAGAGGGGGAGGGCAAGGGGTGGGGATATGACAGGCAGGGTTCCGAGGGTGGGGATTTTAACACAAGCTGCCTGCCACAAGGTGGGGTTATTTATAGGAAACAAGATATCTAGAGTAGATATTTTTGACTGAACGTGCCATCCCGAGGATAGGAAATTTGACATTTTATGGGAGAAAATGTCAAATCCCTTGTGCCCCATCCCCTCGGGCTTAACATTGATAGGTGCATAACGAAATAGAGCGATTTAATTGATAAAACTTAAAATTAACAAAACATGAGGAAATATCATAATAAATGAGGTTTATCACCTGCTGGAAAATACATTTTACTTTTGGATTTCTAAACATTTTATGAAATTACTGCATGTTTGTGTTTAAAGAACATACAAAAACTACATTAAACTGCACTACACTAAACTGCACTACACACCACTCTATATACAGGAAGACATTCAGTAACATACAAGATAAGTACACTAACAGCATGTTTAAATATCCTGATGAACATGACAACAATGGAGAATTGGTTCGCCAGAGAGGACAGTGTATGGAATAAGCCATTTACTGGTCTGAGAAGAATTCTCAATCAAATGAATAAAGGTTTATAGTTAAGGCTCTGAATTTAAGATATGTGCAGCAAAGAAACAATCCAAAGAATTTAATGTGTTTACCACCGAAAACTACAAATCAAACAAACCACTTTATAAATAGCATTGCTTATCTGTTCAGACACTGAAACAGTTCTGTGAATAAAACTTAGCTGATATTAATTTGACAAAGAAACTACAACTAAATCATTTTTTTATTTATCTCTCTTATAAACTGAACGGTTTTAGTAAAGTCAAGGTTAATTAGTTCTAAAAGAACTCTTGACAATTTAACAGAAATAGTTTACAGGGAAAACATTAAACCGATAATCAGTAGTGAAGTTTACAAATAGTAAGCTCCCATTTAGTTTTACACGGCAAAAAAACTTGGTTGTTTCAGAAAATAATGAAAAATGTATCAATAAAACCTGATTTCTATTATAAAAGAATAAGAAGGAAAAGTTCTAAAAAGGAAGGAAGAAAATATTTCAAATTAAACATTGTACAGAAAACAATAAAAAATAACGCGCGAGTTTTATCGGAGAAAAAAATCTAACTCGTAAAAATGGCAAAAAAAAAGACTAGTTTGATAAATGTTTCAGTAAAATAATGAAAAATGCATCAATAATAAAACCTGTTGTCTATTATAAAAGAATAAGAAGGAAAAGTTATAAAAAGGAAGGAAGAAAAGATTTCAAATTAAACATTGTACAGAAAACAATAAAAAATAACGCGCGAGTTTTATCGGAGAAAAAATCTAACTCGTAAAAATGCGAAAAAAGAATAGTTGTGATAAATAGGAAGAGTTGTAGATGTTGTACTTACGTGTTGCAGGTTGTAGATATTGTGTGTTGATAGAGTAGAGTGGATTCAGTTCTACCTAACGCCATACATGAACACGATCGTTGTTGTAGTCTATCACCATCACAGTACGGCCATCAGGGAGAACTGTCGGGTCTACTGGTAACGACATCTCACCAAGATTAGAACCTGCACTACCGAATGTACCCACACATTCACCTTCCTGTGTTAGCACCTGAACACGATGATTAAAACAGTCACAGACCAGTAGATAACTGTGTCCATACACTGTAAGGCCACGGGGATAATTAAACTGACCATTACCTTGTCCAGGTGAACCGAACTGATGAACGAATTGTCCATTATCATCGGCAAACACACGAATACAATGTTCATCAGGATACGATACAAAATATGTACCGTTAGTGTACGTTATACACCATGGGTCTCTATATTGGTTACCAAACTCTCTAATAAACACTCCATCTCTAGTAAACATCTTTACCCCTCGCTTATCTCCCTGACTACACACCACAATATTACCCTGGTTACAAACACATACTCCACAAGGACTCTTAACTCTCCCCTCACCAATACTACGAATAAACACTCCATCTACTGAAAACACTTGAACCCTGTTATTACCCGTGTCACTAACAATAATATTATTATTGTATTTATCTACTGTGACTCCGCGAGGTGTTTTCATTTGTCCTTTTTTGCTTCCCTCACCACCAAGTTCGCGTTGATATTCTCCACTGCTATTAAATACTTGAACTCGGTGGTTACCGGTGTCCGCTATGAGAACACACTGCTGTTCATTCACTGTTATGCCATATGGGTAACTAAACTGTCCTCTTCCTTTACCACGAGAACCAAATGTTTCAACAGGTTTCAATTCACTGATAATATTTACAATTCTCTCATCAATGTCGTGTCCTTCAAATGTTGTTGTAATTCTGTACTCTCCTTCCTTCACTGTTTTTTGGTGAACAATGTTATTGCCGTTTTCCTTTTCATTATAAACAATCTTTACGTCTATTTGCCGTCCTTCATTATCCTCCATTTTAACACGTAGTGATTCCTCAGGACAAAAGCACAATTCTCCCGTTCTGTTCCTTGTTAATATTCTTAGTTGTATTCCAAGAAAAACATTTTCTACTTGAACTGTGCTGCGACGAGGATCGACTGTGAAGAGAAAACACAACACAAACCGTTAGTTGAGAAAGAGAGAAATAAAGACAGAATTAAACTGAAATGAAGTTTCTATTACACACACTTACTATATATTACATCAAGAGTTCTTATTAATTAGGCTAAGGTAGTATTTCTACACACAAACTAGTGTTTTTACAGTTCTCAACCAAGCTTTAAAGATGAAGATTCTTTTCAAAACGGCAGACAAACTGGTTCAGGCTGACATTTGCTAGAACACCGAAATAATTATGATTACAATACGAGTAAGAGAGATTTTTCAGTTGATATATCGCTCTCAGCAGTAGAGAATGATTAGAAAAATAACCGAGCAGTTTACAGAGAAAATTAAAGGAGTTCTAACAAAAACAGTAAAAGCAACTTCAATAAAAAAGGCTTACCCGCGGCCTGTAAAGTATAAATTTCACAACAACCGCCAATTTTCTCGCAATCTGATTGGCTAATTTTCATATGCAATATTTTAACAGACGCGCGGCCGGCTTTCGAAGCGGGCTTTGCAGAGATTTGTGAATTCAGGTTGTGTACACATCTGTTCCAAAAATCAAGAAAATGAGGATTTTAAAAGCATTTCATCACTGGGAAAAGTTAATCGGTGAGTCAAACTTCCTTGTGTGGTGCCATTTGTCAAAATTTGAGCTCTCTCTCGAGTCGAACAAAGCATTTTCGGCTAATTTGTGATCGACTTTGTGACAAGTTCGACCGATAACTGAGAAATGGTCTTGAATTAAATACATAGTCTTCTAGTTCGTGATTAAAATCTCTTATTCAGGATATTTACATAACGTTCTTAAGTAGAAACAAACAGTTTAGAGTAGCTTCTGTATTTTTCTAGAGTTCGGGAAAGCATAAAGACGTGTTTACGTTTTGGACTTTTCGACTCGAAAGGCAGTTTGTACACACTCATTTGAAGCTAAAAGTGTTTTGTTGTTGTAAAAAACAAATTGAAGTTAGTTTTTTATGTGTCTGTCCTAATATTGACAATGATTTTCGTCATAACATGGCCAAAATAGCTGTGGATCCACTCGGCAAAGACGCCTCGTGGATCCACAGCTATTTTGACCATGTTATGACGAAAATCATTGTCAATATTAGGACAGACACATAAAAAACTAACTTCAATTTGTTAACCTGCACATTGTCTGTTTGTCGTATTCCTTGTTTGATAATCTGTTTTCAACCGATAAAGTGAATGAAGAAACTATTCTATCTTCATGACGAACACTTCCTGTTAATTTTGTAGACCTACTGACGTCCTTTTCAAGAGATTTTGTTCTTTCTAAACACAGAATCAGGTTCTGTGAAGAACTGCAACGTTTTCTTTTCGTTTCTTTGGTGAAGTTGAGCTTAAGTAAGAAAAGTGAACCAATCACAACACAGGAAAGTGCACCAATCACAACGCAGGAACATCCTCGGACGCGTGAGGAAACGTGTTTTACGTTGCAGTTAAAGGGTATCTTACATCTGTAATCTGATTGGTGGACTTCGATCCGGTTTTTGCTTGATAATTGAAAATTACCTCAACTTTTCAATCATTATATTATAAACAAATATTTTTGTGGTTTGAATATATTATACATAGCCCGGATAACAAAATATATATTTTGTAAAAAGAATTGCTTATCGTATAAGATAGAAACTATCGACATTTTCAAGTTACTTTTGATTAGTAAAACATAACAACTCGATCCAAATCACCCTAAAAGCGAGTTCACAATGGCGATTTATTGTTCTGCGATTTCTATATTGTAGCGTTGATTTGAGCCAGGTGGCGAATCACCGGGAACATGATTTTCGAAACAGCAGTGATTCCCCGGTGACTTGAACGAAGTTTTCGGTTAAAAAGCTGTTCGGGAGAGTAAGTTATCCTAAAACTTTCAGATTTGAAAAAGATGTCCCGAGAAAATAGTTTTCCGAAAGACTGGCTAGAAAATTTGTTTTCAATCCCTAGAAAATTATAGAAGAAAAGGGAGACTAAAAGGTTTCCCCTAAAATATTCGTACGTTTTCGTCTGATTAATAGAGACAGAACGATCCGGAAAAAACATTGGTTGGAATGAAAATATTTTTTTTTATCACAAATCATTTAGTGAAGCGGCCACCTAAAGTTTTCCAGAACACATTTTCATTCTCTAAGAAATTCTGACATCTAAAATCCGAAAGAATAAACCTTTAGCAAATGGAGGTCACCTAAAAGAATTGCCTAAAGGAAAAAAGAACACCTTAAAACATTCGTACCTCCACAAAACTTTGCAACATGAAGTTATTTGGGCTAGAAAATTCTTGTTTATGTTCTAGCTGATCTAGACTACTAACAAATTCGTAGGCCGGGAATATTTTGCCATAGTATTTTCGGTTGACGCGATTCGATTTTTAGAATACGTCAAAAGACATAGTAGGCGCCTTAAAATGGCTAGATGAGCTGCATACAACTGGTTTCAAACGAATTTCAAAAAGTTCTCGTTGGGTGCCCTTGCTCAGTGAGTGTCTCGAGAATATATGTTTTTTAATATATAAATGTCTTCTGCTTGATATCACCTGATGCGAAGAATTGCATACACTCTGAAGAAGAGAAACTGGGTGGTAATGTGTTGTCTCATGATACCGTGGATGACAACTCATCAAAGTGAGGATGATTTAGTTGCTGGTGAATTGTACAGTTCAACTGATGAAGTCAACTGAATTATAAATCATTCAATCACTAGACAAAATATCGAATCTGCTGAAAGTTTTCGACAGAAGTAATTAAAGTCGACATGGTTTGTGGTTATGAAAACTACTGAGGGGAACAAGGGGTTCTGTGCTTCACATTGTATACTTCCTTCAAGTAATTTTCGAATTCGTAAGATTTATTGAATATTCTGTATGTTCTTAACTTATTTCGCTGATTTGAATTACTTCTCGAGTCATTATGGATCTCGCTGTACCAGTTTTGGTATTCAACGTCTCGTAGCCTTTGTTTTACGGTTTGCTAACGAGTACTGTGTAATTGGTTATATTATTCTGGTCTAGCCACAGATTGCCAAAGCCGAGGTGACATTATGCTTCTTATCTTTTGGCACCAGACCATGGGCTTGAGTGAGAGTCGGGAGTCAGCGTAGGCCTCGGTTGTCAATTTTGTATTATCCACATTTTCCAGTTTTAGCCAATATTTAATGCTTCGGAATATCGCTTCGCCTTTAAGTGGGAGTCTGCCTAGTTCAGCACGACAAGCATTATTATTCGTAGCATTCCTATTTACTCCTAGGAGCCATTCGCAAAACTTAACTTGAACTGACTCTATTGGATCTCTGGACAACAGCACGGTTAGGGATGGACCATATTTTTAGGGGGGGGGGGTTGGTCAATCTTTTCTGGATCGAAATTTTTTTTGACAATTCCCACCCCTCAAAAATATAATGGTCTACCCCTTACCGTACGGCATGCCGTGACGTTGACATGGTTTTCCATTGTTTTTGTCCTGCTGATCCAATCAAATCACAGACTAACAGCTAACAGTACAGCACGGTTACGGACATGCCGTAGTTTGTCCCACTCGTACGAAATCTGCTCTATAATGTTTGTATTGCTTCCAACTCTTAGTAACTGAACTATCTCATATTATGCTCATTATTAATTATTAGCTATTTACCATCGTGTTCACGCCATGTAAAGTATATTTGGTGAAAACCCAAAACGCACTAGATTGTGTATGGGTCAACCCTAAATCAATCCGACGACTATACAAACTTGTATTCAAGAGAAATACGCTGTGCTATTTTATTTATTTCTGGTGCCCGTCTGAAAAGAGAAAATTCGTTTTGAAGGTCGAAAAAATAGCCGATTCTCTCCTGATCAGTAGCTAGTTTGTGTGGCGGCTCAATTCAGTGCTTGTTTCCCTGTATCGTACGTCATGCATACCAAGGAAAAACAACCACACCTTCAGCACAAAGAAAGCACAATAGTGCGCAATTTTGAGTCGTTAGTCTATCTATTCAAAGCCGAGAACAACATGACACAACTAATTTATTCTCCTTATCTTACGGCTGCGCCGTTGGGAGGAAGATTTGCATATTTTCTTTCCTTTGACGCAAAATACAGTAAAATATTTTTTTGGGTATGAGTCTTTTCATGTTTAGATCTACTCATTGAGCTAAAGTTGATTTTAGGCTTCAGTTCTCCTTTAAAAGCTTGGAAGGACAGACAATTTAAGGGTTAAAAGGGCCCCTAACATTGTCAAAACATTGAAAAAATATCACAAACTTGCCCCCCAATCAAAATTTCCATACAAATTAAACGTCTGTAAAATATTCATAAATTTTCCGAGTTCACGGACCTATAACTTTTCTCCTCTTGAAGATGTATCTCTCAAATTTGGGATTTTGACTAACTTCGAGATGGCGGCTCTTTTCAGCAGTATCGACGGTTTTGCTGTTACAGCTATTTCAGTTAATGTTGTCTGGGAGATAGGGAATAGCGTATTAGGGAATAGGGCATTAGGGTATTTTAAGTTAAAAAACTTAATGAATTATGGTTACGAGTTATACGACCTGGAAGACTTAGCTTACGGTTTATTTATCCATTTTTAGTCTGAACAGCCGTCTGACATTTTAAAAATGCAATATTCCCCAATGTCATATTCCCTAATACCCTTCCCTAATACCCTATTCCCTATCTCCCAGACAACATTAATTGAAATAGCTGTATATCAAAAGTTCAAAGAAACCGTGGACGCGTCTATTGCGCGAGCCCGTACAGCAAAATAAATGTGTACTCTTTTTAAAAGACACGAGTTAGAATTGTTTTACAAAATGCAAATGTTCACGAGAAATCCGTATCACAACTTACCATTTAATAATCTACATAAAAATACAAAATAATCCTTGCTTTCGTTTATTCACGGTCAAGCGTTCATAAGAAAAATTGAATCAGTTTTGAGTGTGCGCTCTTTGTTGGAAAGTGCTATTATGTGGCGGGTAGCAGCGCACGAACAAAAACTGGAACTACATCGAAGCAATTTTCAGCAGTGTTAACCCATTTTAACCTTACTTTATTAAATATGAGGCGGAAATATTAAATAAATAGAAAATATTAAGAAATTACGAGGATATTCAAATATTGGTATATGTTAATATCGGTAGAGAGTTGTAAAGTAATGAAGAAAATAATTTAATTTAACATCGTTGGATATTTTGCTACAAAAACAAGAACAAGGTAAAACGATTAGTTACCTGCACAGCTTGAAATCACCAACTTGCCAACATTTAGAGCTTCATGAACGTTGTCACTCGTCTTGTAATACACCGATGGACTTTCTCGTAGTTGTGGCTTTTGATGCTGATGTGTGACCAGCAGTTCTTGTGCACGTTGAGCGGTAGTCGATTGGGTTTGCAAAACCTCGGTTTTCAGGTTTCTGTCAACTATACCATCTACGTGGTCCACATAACTTGTCAGTTGGCCTATCTTCAGCTCCAAATCTTCTTGCAGGACTTTTTGTGAAGTTACTTGTTTGTTCTCTACTAAGTCTATCTTTGCCATCACTTCAGATTCGTGTTTTCTCAACTTATGAATTGCAGTTTCAACGCTCTCGTGCACTTCACGTCGAGCTAAGTCTAATTCTTTTCGTGTATCTGCTAACTCGTTTTGTGAACTGTTCAGTAGAGCATGACAAGATGTAACAGCTTTCTTTACCCGCTCAGCTTGTTCCATCATAGCTGCTTTCGCTTCTTCCGCTGCCTTTTCGATACTGGTGTAATCGTGTTCCTTGTGCATGTCTTTCAGGCTCACACACTTTTGACACACACACTTGCGGCATGTTTCTGTTTTACAAAAGTATTCCAGTCGGTTGTGTTCGTGGTTTTCTTCCTTACAGTACATGGGTCGTTGTAAGAAATCTTGAACATCAACGGACTGGAATTCACGTAGCAAAACAATTCGATGATCACGACAGACTTTGATTTGTCTGTGTATTTCGACGCATTGTGCGCATAGAAGGTCACTGCAATTGGAACAAAACGCAGCAACGACGCTTGCTTTCTCGCAGCTGCCACACACTGTTTTTCGACTTTCTTGACTGGAAACCGTTGCAGTAAAGGCTGTAAAGAGCTCTAGCATGCCATCCAAGTAAAAGGACGAGCGAAGATGTGATATTCCATTCGGTAGCTCTATTATTGAGCGGCACTGCGGACATTGGAAGGGCTGGTGGTTTTCTTGGCACGATCTCCACCAGCTTGTTATACAATTTTCACAGAAACTGTGTAAACACGGTAGAGTTTTAGGCGTCGTAACTATCTCTACGCATATTGCGCACTCTAACTTTTCCGAAAATTCTCTAATTAGCTTTTTAAACTCCATCTTTTCTTTGCTTGGTTCGATGTCAGCGTCTTCCCCAGAACTGTGGCACAACGACGATATGCACTCTGTTATACCTTGTGAACAACACGTGATATAGGCGTGTGGATCTCTAGTTACCATGGACAACATGGATTAGAAAGTTGCTGTCAGGAGGGGTAAATTAATTAACAGCTCTTTTGAAAGAACCATTAGTATTAATAGATTAGTTAGGTTGTGACTTTCAAAGTTAAAGCAAAGATGGTGATTTAGATTACAAGAATTGGCTTGAACGTTTCGTTTAAATATCCGTAGACCTGATTGTGGTACTGATGTCTTACTGAACATTTGCTATACTTTGGCTACAATAACTACTAAATCAACACTGAATCCGCTTAGACCCAAATGAGAATCACATCTTTCAGTGTGTCACGCTTTTCGAGCGATCTAAGAAAGGTCTGGGACTCCAAGAAAGCTTTCTGATGGTGTTTGAAACAACTTAACTTCTGACGTATTAAGTAAATTGCTCATAGTTAAAACTTGTTATGAAGAGAAGAGAGACTATTCATATATGTGCGTCAGTCCCCCGGAAAACATAACAAGAATATGCAAATGTTACAAGAGCAAGAGGTCAATCAACTTCCTGGGTTTCTCAGAATACAGACAAAGGAAAAATAACTTGACAGCAGGAAGTGGCGCGTGGGATTCCTTTGAAGGGTTGGGGAATATTTGTTAGAATTTGAATAAGACATAAATAGCACACTGAAGCCAAACAGTTCGTCTATGATTTATAATAACTTTTAAGCATAATTTTAATTTTAAATTGGTTTTGTTCTGTTGTTCAGCAAAGTTTGTCCTGAGTATTTTGCAGCAGTTTTCACAAGATGAGGCTTTGTAGTGAGAAAAAATTCCAAGAATTCAACAACTGAAAAACAAACCCAGTTATATTTAGTACACCTATGAAGGCTAAAGAAATCGGTTTGCTCAAAGGATGAACTACCATTGTCACGATTCTTAAATGAGTCGAAACGAGTCAAAACAACGCTGCTGTATTCTACAGTGTTGATAAGCAAAGTTAATCTAACGAAACATCTCGATCCTTCCTTCACTTTCAATTGTGACATTTGTGGTTTATTAATCTATTTTATTGCTATAACATTAGTAACAACTGAATTCGAAATACACAAATGCTGTTCACGTTAGTACGTTGTTTTAACATATTGTTGGGAATAGGCCGTTAGAGACCCAGCTCAGCCCACACAGTCACTGGTTGGTTTGTTTCTTCGTTTATTTTCTCACTGTAATCACTGTTTACTTCTCTCTCTCGTGCTCTTACTCTCTCGGTTGTCGTTCTCTGAATGTTCACTCGACTCTGAATAACAAAATAATCGACATTCCAATCACTCCCCTCACACACCCCTGATTATTTACTTAATCTCTAATACTCTATTCTAATTGGCTTTCTCACACTTGACTCTTCCGCTCAGAGACGCTTAGTCTGACCGCTACACATTGTCCATTATACATGTCCATTATCACTACTAGATTTCCGTCTGCTAAACTAATTATAATGCTCATGACACTCACTTCCGTTCGTGTTCACATTACTCACCTCACTCATTCGGCACTCACTCTCTGTCACGCCACTCACTACAATGATTTGACCTATGATTACATCTGGTTCAGTTATTATTATCCGACAATATTTATCACTTGCGTTGGTAATGGGCCATTGGTTTTCTTACGAGCCGTTCTCTCAATTCTGTTTTGACATCTATGACTATGATACGCAAGACCACTCTATAAATAATTATTGGCTTCTTATTTGCGTGTGTGCTGCCACTGACTGAATGTCGACGTATTCAGACATTTGCAGAGCCAGTAATGTCCCTTATCATTTTCATAACTTCAGCTAACAGAGGCAAATCTTTGTTTTATTTACCCATCGGCAGCCGATATGTGTTGCTACTCTAATTAAATGTTTGTCCACAGGAGGCCCAATCACATAGCTTTCTAGAATACGTCAAAAGACATAGTAGTAGGTCACTATAATTACACTTCAGACCGAAATGTCAAAGACTGGCTAATACAAAACAATTCACACTTGAGGCAAACATATTAAGAGTTGCCTGCGGAGGCTAAACTTACATGGCTGTTAGGGACTGTTCGTTTATTACGTCGCAGGGGGGGATTGGTAGTTTTTTGAGAACATTCTGGATAAAAAATCTACCCCCGTCTCTTTATTTTTTCTTAAATTAAGACCCCCTTTCCAAAAAACGTATTCAAATTTTTACCCCCCTCCCCTCTAAAACTATAATTTAGTCACCAATTCGAAACGGTTCCAAATAATCGCCAAGTTACATTTGTTTCAAAATGGCGGCTAAGCAGCTAGCAAAGATAGCAGAGCTTGAGACAGATGAACTAGCACTAGCATTAAACTGGCAGGACAAAAGGTCAGAGATTAGAAAATAATCTTTGAAAAGGAAAATATATTAATTAGATCTTCTTTGCAAGCGCTCAATGGACCGGATGTCCTTCATAGATTGGAGTGTATGGTCCAGCAATGAATCAACAAAGTTATCAGAAGGGAAACGTGGCCACGGGCTTGTGGACTGTTCAAGAAAACTTAATGCATGGAAAAGGCTATTTATTATTTAACGAAGCCTATAAAATCTTTTTTCATGTTTTTCCCTGACAGACACGCTTTCAGGGACAAACTACTTGACCCTTACTACGGCCTGAATGTTGTTAGTTACACATCGATCGAGTCACATCAGAAGCTTTGTTGACTCCAAAGGAGTTTGCTTTCACAGCTTTCCTTGAACTCCGGAGTATATTCCGCATACCTTGAATATTGTCATTTTCAACCAAAAGAGGCGTATCATGGATGTATGCATGCCAGAGGTTCTACTGCCCTCTGATAACGCGAAACCTGAGCGAGGTTCTATACTGCCCCCTCTAATGTGAAAAGCGAGGTTCTACTGCCCTCTCTAACAATGAGGAAAAGCGAGGTTCTACTGCCCTCTCTAAAACGAAAAGCGAGGTTCTACTGCCCTCTCTAACACGAAAAGCGAGGTTCTACTGCCCTTTCTAACACGAAAAGCGAGGTTCTACTGCCCTTTCTAACACGAAAAGCGACTGGAGGTTCTACTGCCCTTTCTAACGCGAAAAGCGAGGTTCTACTGCCCTTTCTAACACGAAAAGCGAGGTTCTATATATACTGCCCTCTCTAACACGAAAAGCGAGGTTCTATACTGCCCTCTCTAACACGAAAAGCGAGGTTCTACTGCCCTCTCTAACACGAAAAGCGAGGTTCTACTGCCCTCTCTAACACGAAAAGCGAGGTTCTACTGCCCTTTCTAACGCGAAAAGCGAGGTTCTACTGCCCTCTCTAACACGAAAAGCGAGGTTCTACTGCCCTCTCTAACACGAAAAGCGAGGTTCTACTGCCCTTTCTAACACGAAAAGCGAGGTTCTACTGCCCTCTCTAACACGAAAAGCGAGGTTCTACTGCCCTCTCTAACACGAAAAGCGAGGTTCTACTGCCCTCTCTAACACGAAAAGCGAGGTTCTACTGCCCTTTCTAACGCGAAAAGCGAGGTTCTACTGCCCTCGATCTCTAACACGAAAAGCGAGGTTCTATACTGCCCTCTCTAATGCGAAAACCGAGGTTCTACCGCCCTCTCCTAACACGAAAAGCGAGGTTCTTTTGCCGTCTCTAATCCGAAAAGCGAGGTTCTACTGCCCTCTCTAACACGAAAAGCGAGGTTCTACTGCCCTCTCTAACACGAAAAGCGAGGTTCTACTGCCCTCTCTAACGCGAAAAGCGAGGTTCTACTGCCCTGGCTCGATCTCTAACACGAAAAGCGAGGTTCTACTGCCCTCTCTAACACGAAAAGCGAGGCTCCCTTCTAAATCCCTGTTTCTCTCCCCAAACCCCATTAACACGCACAACATTTGGGTGTGGTCCGCTCTCGAGGCAGCACGGCAGCATCACTTTATTGTACCTATCTATACAATGGTACACAGACCATTACGTTATCTTATTCGTCATATTACGTATTCTTAATTCAAGAACAACATTATGTTCAACAGAACTATAAGGGGTAGTAGACACCAGCTAGGTGAAAAACCTCCTCACGCGTCCACTGCTTCTGGGAGGAAAACCCCGGGCCAGCTGTACCCCTTAAACAACCCCCAGGCTAGTTCACTGATTAGATTCCTAAAGCCTTGGAAGTGATAAACAGGAGGCAAATGAATCTTTCACATAACCGTCTTTAGCAGTCTCACTATATAATCCATCGACCATGTCTTTTGAAAAGTCTATCAGACACACCCGCACAAGCTGCAGCCGAAGCACCGCCACTTCTAAGACTGAGTGCCTATTTTTGAGATCTCTGGAACTATGCCTTAAAAAGCCTCAATGACTAAGTCTAGAGTAACTTAACCCTTGGCCTCCAGGTCTAGGATCATAACCAATTTTGCATTGGATAACTGGCAAAAAAAAAAAGTAAAACAAAAATGAGACTCATTGCTCAATTTAGCCTTATCTAAATATTGGGACATCATAGCTACAGCTAGGCAAGTAGATTAACCCAACGAAGCCAGAACAACGCAATCACCGTCTCTTAGTTGATCTGTCTTAGAAGACTTATCGAAATTTATAAATAATTATCTATAAACTGATATCTGACCTAATGAGGCGAGCTAATTCATCAAACCGTAGAAAAGCAGAAAAATCTAATAAACATTATTGTAGAGACACTGAGCGAATGTCATACAAGGATGCCGACGGCTCATCCTTATCTAACACTAGCTGTCCTAACTGCGTAGCAGTGATAGGCTCCTTCTTGACCTTTGGACGAGATAACAACGTTTTGCACCGGCCAGCACTTCTTTCACCCGGGGATGATCTTTCGGGGACTGTTCACCAGCAATCTGATGTACCCAAGCGAGGCCGTGAACTGCCGACTCCAGCGGGGAAACTGTCTCAGCATCAGTCATTAAAAACCGCAAACAGAGAGCGATATGATTAGGGGAAGCTGGAAAACACTGAAGACGATGCGAAGTGGACCAACTTTTCAACCTGTATAATGAAGCGGAATACTTGGAAGCAGTAATAGCTGCCCTCCCACCTAGAACACATCTGGAAGTGACTCGGCTAGAGCACATAATGTATCATCCTGCTTAGGAATAGAAGTACTCAAATCTATAAAAAAAAAAAAAAAAAAAAAAATTTAAAATAAGCGCACAAGCTACACGCTGCTGAGAAGCGAGACCGAGATAAAAGACCTTGTGATTTCAACCCTAAGTACTGCCATCAGACACGGTGCATTCCATCGCACCTTCCTATCAAAACAGGATACCGATGGGAGCTCATTTTCCTGCTAATTCCCACGGTCAACCGCAGAAAAATACCGCTCCCTTCTAAATCCCTGTTTCTCTCCCCAAACCCCATTAACACACACACAACATTTGGGTGTGGTCCGCTCTCGAGGCAGCATCACTCGAGAACTCGAGAACGGGATCTGCAACTGGCTAACTAAATAGTCGGAACTAATTATGTTGCTAAACCACTCCCTGAGATGAATAAATATCCGCCCACTGTCTAAACTCAGTGCCACCCACTGACACAATAATAACAATAAAGCCAGCCACTAGCTAAACTCAGTGTCACTCACTGGCACAATAAAGCCACCCACTGGCTAAACTCAGTGCCACCCACTGACACAAAAAAGCCACCCACTGGCACAATAAAGCCACCCACTGGCACAATAAAAGACACCCGCTGTCAAAGCTCGGTGCCACTCACTGGCACGATGAAAACCACCCACTGGCTAAGTAATTGGCTCCGTCTGACAAAAAGCGAATTTATAGTCACTTACCAGACCGGACCTACATAAAAGGCTGCACAACAACCCACATTAACGGTGCAAAAGCCATAGTTGAAGAAACGAGCTCTTCTGAAATTAATTCTGATGGCTAAAACTCTGAAATAGAGATTGTCTCTACCAAAAACACCAGAGCTGTGTCGACCGACGCAGAATGTAGATGTATCAGTGGGGAGGTCAACCCAGTCACACACGGAGGAAGCGAAGTGAAGACCATCCGAAGTGAAGAGATCGAGAGGCCAAAACGGAGCAGAGAGGAACCACTAACGTACCTTGCGCACCTCAAGCCGTCATATGCTTCAGAACTCTTGGAATCAAATCAGGCGGAGGACCAACCGGTTGTTTTTTATAATCCCAAGATCTAGAACAAATATCCATAGCTTCACAACTGGGGTTCTAAAACCTAGAATCAATCTTGGTAACACGACTATTTTCATCAGCATACGATGAATAGAAAGTGAACCCAACTAGAATCTATAAAAATTGAAAGATATGAGGGAGATAGACCCATCATGCTCGCCCGTAACAATTCTACTCAGATAGTCCGCTTTCTCATTCTCAGATCTGGGAATCAGTGACTCAATAGAAATGACAACAGTATACAAACACGGTCACAACCTCTAAAATGTATTTGTTTCTGTTAGTAATTTTCTGATTTGTTTTTAGTTCTGCTGTGCATAAAGCAGATCTGATTGTGCATAAATCGTATGAATCTCGCTTGACACCAAAGGAAAGTCTGGAAACAAATCATGTATATAGATATATAAAAATCTATGAGTGCGCTCTTCTGTGAATGCGAAAGTTTGATTAAAAACTTTATTCATAATAGTAAGAGGCATAACCGAGGCATGTGGTATTGACTTTTATTAATGTGGTGGCTCTGAAAAGAGCCGTTTTTTTTAATCGAAATCAGTGTTTACACTGAGATGTTGCAGCAAACTCAGTAACTGCGACCGGCGTGGTGGTGTCTTTAACTTTTTCAAGAAGTCGTGTGCACTCTCTCTCTTGCCGTTGGCGTCCAGGAATGCTGGTGACCTGCCGAGGATGAGTTTCATGTGAACTGGAGTCGCGACGCTGGTCTTACCGCCAGTAATTGTCATATATCTCTCGAGATATGGTTCTAGGCCCTGTAACCTCAATGAACATGCAAACGCATGGATCTAAAACCCATTAGACAAAGGCACGCCGGCGACTAAATTGTCAAAGAAATCAAAAGAGGCAGGCGAGCCATTGTGCTGAAACCAGACTTTTAATCCTCCTCTAGAAATTGTAACCTCACAAGAAAAGCTCTACTTCATTTAATTTTTTTTCAAAGAAGCTAAACGAAAGTCTATACTTTCCGCTAGCTTGCAAAGCTATAGATGCACAAGATTACTCTATACTCTGGAGGCTTTACAACTTCCAAGACACAGCCTCGTTCAATAAATTCGGCGACTGCATCATCTCCAAAACTTTGCATTTGTAAGCGGAAGCACTATTAGGGATAGCGTAACCACCAGGTAAGACAATAAACGGAATTTTGCAACCTTCAACAATAGTGTGAATGATAAAACTAGAGGCATGCATAGAATTAGACCAAAAATCAACAGTCCCTAATAGAACTAACTCTGAATAAACTAATTACCATTCATTTTCATTCACAATGCCTTATTTATGTATGATTTTTATACCAGCAGATTGCCATCTGCATTTAATTTTTTCTTTACAAGGGTAAGCAGAGTACATCAATATAATACCAGACTAGCTTAAGTAGAAAGTCCTTCTACCTTCCCAAAATAAGAACAAATTATGGCAAGTTTAATATCCGCTACATAGGTGTCAAAGTTTGGAACTCAATCGATGAAAATCTGAAATCAAAAAGTCGGAGTTGCTTTAAAAGCCTCCTTACAGAATCCCTTTTAAAACTTTATTGGCGTCAATGAGTATTTGATGTACTTAGCTTATGTCCATACTTCATTCTAGCTTTGTGGCTATCTTTTCCTATTTATTAATTATTGTTCTTATCATTATATATATTATTGTAAGCATGTAATATATAGCCCATCTTTATTTGTATGTATGTGTATAAATGTGTGTATGTATGTATATGTATGTATGTGTATATATATATTTTTTCACCATCATATTAGCAGTTAGCATTTACTCTTGCCCTCTGACCAAATATCTACCTTCAAATGTAACTTTGCAGTGACGCTACTTAGCTCGATTAGCCCTTAGGTTATTCTAAGTAGCGCTTACTCTAACTTTCATTACTAGTTTCTCTTTTACCCACTTATGTAATTTTTTGTAAGAGTATTAATAAAGTATTGTTGTTGTTGTACCAACAGATCGCTCAAATTCAAATGAATCACTTAGTGAACTTATCTGATTTTGCAACCTTCAACAATAGTGTGAATGATAAAACTAGAGGCATGCATAGAATTAGACCAAAAATCAACAGTCCCTGATATAATAGAGCTAACTCTGAATAAACTAATTACCAGCAGATCGCTCAAATTCAAATGAATCACTTAGTGGACTTATCTGATTTGTTTGTAGATTGCCAATGGAAGCTTGGACAAGCCTTCCTCCAGTGCCCTTCAATTCCACAGGCGAAGCAAAACTCCTCTCTTTCTGAAGTTTCCAGGCGTAAAGGAACTTGACGAAATACCTCGAATTGTCCTCCTGAACCCACGAGCTTGTGAGGAATGCGCGGATATACGCTAACTACTTCACCAGAATAAGGCGGCTTCGAAAAGCTGAACTGATTCTTTCTATAGCTTTGGTTACTTTTTCAGCGTCAACTACAGCCTTCTATGCAGTTTTTTCCGCTTTAGAAATTCGTTTTTCATCCTCAGGGTTGTCAGCCAGATCATCCGTTGAGTAAGCCGAGCAGAGGCTGTCGTCCAGCCACACTCCGACCGATCAGCTATTTGATTTGCTTTTTGGCAAACCACCACAAGCTGTATGCCTTCTTGAAGCTCATACTTGGCCTTTTCGAACTTGCTTCTGTCAATGGCTGCACTAGCTGCTTCAAACTTGGACTCAACTGCCTCGTTGAACTGGAACTGCACATTCCATTTTTTCCATTTGTACGGAGCGACTTGTTTTACTTTCTTAACAACGGTTTCCACGCATGTCTCTTGATCTACAAAAATACTTCTTTTAAGAACGTTAAGCTTAATATCCACTTGTTCAAGAATCTTTTGCCGTGAACTAGCCAAAATTTCGATAAACTCTTCCTTGTCCATGCTAAATAAGCGCACAAGCTACACGCTGCTGAGAAGCGAGACCGAGATAAAAGACCTTGTGATTTCAACCCTTAAGTACTGCCATCAGACACGGTGCATTCCATAGCACCTTCCTATCAAAACAGGATACCGATGGGAGCTCATTTTCCTGCTAATTCCCACTGTCAACCGCAGAAAAATACCGTTCTACTGCCCTCTCTAACACGAAAAGCGAGGTTCAATCTACTGCCCTCTCTAACACGAAAAGCGACTCGGAGGTTCTACTGCCCTCTCTAACCGCGAAAAGCGAGGTTCTACTGCCCTCTATAACACGAAAAGCGAGGTTCTACTGCCCTCTCTAACACCGGCGAAAAGCGAGGTTCTATTGCCCTCCCTAATACAAAAAGCGAGGTTCTATACTGCCCTCTCTAACACGAAAAGCGAGGTTCTATACTGCCCTCTCTAACAATGACGAAAAGCGAGGTTCTACTGCCCTCTCTAACACGAAAACCGAGATTCTACTGCCTTCTCTAACGCGAAAGGCGCGAAGCGCCGCCATCGAGAAGCGAAGCGACGACATTCGCTCCTTCGCGCCTAAACTTTGGCTTAGAGTAGAACCCAACCAACGCAACCTCTGCATGGCATCCAGGATAGAAGAGGCGTAACTGGTATCACCGATATCAAAGCGAAGCGACGACATTCGCTCCTTCGCGCCTAAACTTTGGCTTAGAGTAGAACCCAACCAACGCAACCTCTGCATGGCATCCAGGATAGAAGAGGCGTAACTGGTATCACCGATATCACTAGTATAGTAATCGTAGAGTATCAAAGTGCGTTCAACATATTTTTGTAAGAGAAACTGAGTACTGTGGTAACACAAAAGGCTGAAAGATTGCTGCAATGAATGATGTTGACGGTGTAAGTAATCCTGATCAAAAATGCTTGTTTTTAACTAATGTGAAAATTTTGAAGTCTTGACTTATAAGTTAATATACAAGGGAATGCATCTGGGTATAAAACTGTAATTATCTTTGTCACGGTAATAGTATAAATCATTGGATGCAATGCTTATGTGGCTATATGTATACATGACTTTGTGTGTTTGATATGGTTATGGCATTCATTTGAGCATTCATAGCACATTTTTCTGTGTGGTATACAGTGTACAGCAATAATTGGAGTTAGTGTAGAACACAAATCAACCCTATTCCATGCAGTTCCTATAGCATTCATAATACTAAGTACATTCTAGTGTAGAACATAAAATATATATGCATGTATATAAAGTACACCCCATGCAGTTCCTTAGATCATTCACAGTATTTTTCAAGTGAAAACAAGATTGGCTGCCATTGTTGCAGAATAATTTATGGTCAATGTTGGTAGCCGGGTCCTGGCTTTGACAAGCCTTGTTTCAGGTCCGTCAGAAATTCAGTGTAGATTAATCGATTAGGAAACACAGCAATGAACTAAGTACTTTAAATTTCCCTCACCTCGTACTGTGTTGATTTTCCAGTTCCTTGGCATATCAAAATGTCGTTATAGATTAACTCTCTGCCTGAATATGTTAGTGTTGAGTTTTAACTGGATGCGTTTAGTGGCGTTGAAAAGCACAGTAAATTTAGGTATCAGCAGGTTATATAATCAGTTGCAGTGCCCATTAGAGTGACAGGAGACGGACTAGGGCCAGGATTCGGTTGAACGTCCATACAAATTACCTTCTCTACTCTTCTTGTCATCCTTTACATACTAAAAAGGCTATCCCTTTTAGTTTAGCACTCCGCATTCGTCGCATTTGTTCCACTGACGAAACCTTCAAACTTCGCACTAATGAATTAAAGTCTCACCTCTTAAAGCGAGGTTATAAGCGTTCTTTCCTCGATCTACGAATACAGCGTGCTGCTAATATTTCTCGTAACGATGCTTTACAGGCTAAACATGCACAAGATTCTAACCGAATTCCTTTCGTCATCACATATAATCCAGCACTACCTAACATTTCATCACTGATTCGTAAACATTCTCACATACTGTTTTCTTCTAATCGCTGTAAACATACGTTTTTGTTAACCTGCCTCTCGTCGCTCACCGCCGTTGCCCTATTACCTTCGTGCCCTACTTGTCAAATCACAACTACGTAATGTGACTAACAAACCTGCTCTTCCATCTGGCTCTTTCCGCTGCGGAAAAAACTGTGCCACTTGTCCTTACATTAATCATGGCCTCGTTAGCTACACTTTTTCTTCCACCGGGGAAAACCCGTTTCACACATCACACATCACATGTATGTAACATTTGACTTACTGCATCAACATGACCGATATTTAGGTTCTCTACTTCGATATCAGTTTGCATCGGTTTCACGTAACCCCTCGCCTGGTCAATGACACTCTTTAAATATGGCACCGTATACCCACCAGGAGGTATAGGGAGCTCTGTTAACGATTTGGACCCGTCCTTCAGCCATAACAAAACCTCGGTCTTCCAGCGGTGGAAAAGCAAGCCTCCACAATTTTCTCCATTACATGTGCCGCCTTGCCTTCCTTGTCGAAGGAGATCTTCTTTTCCCCAAGCCTGCCATGCGTTCATTTGTTGTCGTTCATTTGTTGTGTACTGGCATGGAGTTTCGTGTAGTGATTTAGAGTTTTGTGTACTGGCATGGAGTTTTGTGTAGTGAGTTCGAGATTTGTGTACTGGCATGGAGTTTCATGTAGTGAGTTCGAGTGGAGGAGGCTAAACTTACATGGCTGTTAGTTAAGGTCATGCTTTCCCGATCCCATAACCGAAGATATGTTGTCAATGGATCGTTTGTGTACGAATCTCGACTTGCTACGAGAGTGAAATTCACTCATAACTTACACCACGTTTCACTTGTGATGTATACTCAGTTACTACATCATAGACTGTAACATTTCTTGTTTAAGCGGCCATAACTGCTTGACTTTAATGATGTTGTGCTACACCCAATTCCTGGCTATCTTGTCAAACGATTACAGCGTGTCCAACTTGCTGCTGCTGGTTTTGTTCTCAATCGTTATGCTAGTGGAACTGATATCTTAAAATTTTGTTGGCTATACCCGTCTTAGAACGCAGAAAATTTCACTTGTTAAAGCTTGTAAATAAGGCCCTTCATTATAGTGACTGGCCACTTTATCTGCCATTAGAATTGTACATACCCAATAGAACACTACGGTCAGCCAGCAGTAAACAGTTAAAGGTCCCACCTGAAAATGGCACCTTCCAGGGTACCAGTTCATCCGTGTTCAATAGTTTACCTGTAAATATTAGGAACTCTGCAACCTTTGCTGAATTTTGTCGGTTATATATCTAAAGGATATCTAAAGAACTGCGCTGCCGACAGACTCCATTGATTAATTTTACAATAGTTACGTATAGCCATATTTAAATCCTTAGTACTGTTACCATGGCCACCACATCTCAGTTATATCTTAGTCATATTTTATCAACATTTTATAATATTTTACATTATTTAGATTAAAAGGCGAAGAGCCACCCAGTGGAAGTACTGTTAATAAACCATTATTATTATTATATACATATGAATATAAGGCCTTCTCCCGGTCCTAAAGTCGCTTAAAGTCGTTTAAAGTCGCTTAAAGTCGCTCAAAGTCGCCTAAAGTCGCTTAAAGTCGCTTAAAGTCGCTTTAAGTTTCCAAAAGTCGTCTTAGAGTTTCTGACAGGCATAATCAACTAAAAGCTTATACTTGCATGATAACTGCAGTGTGCAGCAGCTGATAAACCACAGCAGCTACTCACTTTCGACAAATCTCAACACCAACTTTTAGTTGATTATGCCAGTATTTATTATGACCTAGCTATATATTTTTTTGATTGACAGCCGGAATTTTCGATTTGAATGTTAACCTTTAGATCTAAATATTTTTCAATCTGTGACACAAACACATGCCCAAAAAATCCTGGTAGTTCCCATACTGGTATTCACACACTATAAATAGGTTTTGTATGACTGGTAAAGGTTTAGCAACTCAATATATAAAATTAATAATAATTACAAATTATAAAACATTGCTCACAATAAATAACAATGTTTTAATAAGCAATTAATTTTCTACCGAATATGTCCATGTATTTCACATAATCATTCATTTCAAAGTAAATGACAATGGTGGTAAGGACGTTATACATTTGTTTGTAAACTGAAGCCTAGCCCCCTTTTGTTATGTTCTATGGGTAAATCAAGGCAGCTGCCCCTGTAAACAAGTACTTTGTTTTAGAAAATAATTAAATAAGCTTAATAAAGTAACTTCAGTTAAACTCAAATATAACTGTACATTATTCAATTCAGTTAGACGTTTCCATACAATATAGTTTCAGGCCTTCCAAATCTGCATGACCACTGACTGTTTTATTAAATTATTTTGTTTTCCCAATTCAGGTCACATGATCTTTCCCTTGAGTAGTTTTCTTGTTTTTTCCGTATCCCAAGAGGAAATGTACGCATTCCCCTGGAGAGCTGTCACATGACCTGAATTGCGAGAACAAATGACAATTGCAATGTACAGGCTAAATTGGTCTATTAATAAGCTTGTTGGATTGTTTGCTTTGATATTTACATTGCATAAAGTACTCACAAATCATTATTCCTTCTGGTTACGTCACGAGTTATAATTAACAATTATTCGCCGAAGGCGAAGTCGATATTGGTGAATATTCCCAGAGACGAAGTCTAAGGGAATATTCACCAATATCGACTGAGTCTGAGGCGGATAATTCTTTTACTATATACAACACGGGAACCTGCTTTTGGGAACTGCATTTTGTTGAATTTCTAAAATTTTCGCATCAGAATTAATCGCGAAACGTGAATTTACGCCTTCCATTTGGTTTCAAAATTATCCCGAATTTGGTAAGGTGGCTATTGCCCTTTAGTCCGAGATAGCGAGCCAATCAAATTACATGATCTATGTAGGTTCCCGTGTTGTATATACTAATAAATATTATATATCTTTACAATCACTGAGTTCAGCTTGCTTCTTCGACTTTGTGGTTATTGTTTCCCAGAAGATTCAACCAACTCGATGAATGAAAATTACTACTAAATATGTTTTGTTCTATCCACTTCTTAGTGTCCTCACTCTCATTCATTATCAAGAAGACTTTTGATTGGCTACATGACTTGTGCGCCATCTGGGATTTTTCAAGGCGCATAGACTGACCCCTGGGTACGACTTGTTCCCAGGGTCTTGTCGGCTATGCTACTCGCTACAAAATGTTTTGTACTGTATAAAATATACCATGTAATAGATCAGGCCGAGTGCGAACGGCAGAAACGGTTCACACTCGCGGGAAGTTTCAAGTAGATGGGGCCTGGGGCAAAGTTATTTTGAGCGGCATGCCGGGAAGGGAATTTTGCTTCGATTCTTGTTTTTTTGCCATTATCTTCGGACGAGGACGAGTATGAAAAACTGCTTAGTTGAGGGCAGATGTGTTTCCGGTGTTGAAGACGAAGTTGGAGAGGATGCTATTCCCGGCGTGGTTTCCCTAACGTTCAACATCAAGGAGGAGGTCAAAACAATGGTCCTGGCTAGGGACCCAATTTTAGGGGGTGGGGTATGAACCGCCACCACCAACCTTTTGGGATTACTGAGGTGTTATATAAAAATAGAATATCGGAAAAAAAATTCACTGTCAATCATTTTGTAATCTGTATTATTTATCTTATTTCGCAACAGCTATCACGTTGAAAAATACACGACAATGTAAATTTTCTTCATTGTACCTGAAGAAGGCTGGTGTGGCCAGCCGAAATATTGTACCACTAATTTCAAAACTACGTTGTGTCTTTGCTTCCAGTTATTGAAAAAAGCCGATTGTAAATTATTGTAATATTTTAAAATTATGGCAACACTAACGTTATTTGGAACAAGCAATCAATGTACTACGTTTGTACATGATCCAAATAAAATCATTATGTATGCATGTATGTTAAGGTTACCGGATACCATCAAGGCATTTTTTTTTTGTAAAAAAATATTATTGAATATGTGGAAAATTTATGGGTTGTTCTACAATTTAGAAAAAAATATATTTCAAAAGATATAAAAGCTTGCGAGATATTTAGAAAAAACGTATTTAGAAGGAACTAAATAAATCGTTGTAACCGTGCTTTACGTGCCACGGGCACCCCGTGGACTTTTAGCCGAGGGAGCTGTTATCCGAGTACCGTAATTTGCATACTGTTGTTGTAGCTTCCCTTCTTCGAGATAACAAACGTGCATTTAGAGTCTTTTATCAATCGTTTGTACGGGGAAATCCAAAAGAGAAAAGCAGAGTCCTTGAGTAAATCATAAAGCGAACCCTGGACCGAAAAAGAAAGGAAACCGGCGATAAGGAGGAATTCGGTAAAACGAGCCGGTGAAGCCGGATTGAGCTCGCGGACAGCGACAAAGGCTCGTCGGTTCGAAGAACGTGCGAAAGGCAGCGAATAACAACCTTCAACTTCAGGGTCAACTCCAAATATAAGCAGCGCCAGCAGGTTTAAACTGTCGTTTGGCTTACCAGGAACCAGCAAGTCATTTGAAGAAACTGAGGACGCGAGCAGCGATGAGTTCACATCGGAGTGTATAATTTCCCGCGAATTTCACTACTGCTTTGAAGCTACAGGGGTCCTTGCGTAGTCATTGGCTAGTTGGTTCGAAGTGTTGACATTTGCCTTGATGAGGTTTGAAATATTCACAAAACTTTACACGCCAAATCTCCGACTAGGTTTTTCTTCGTATCCCCTCTCTTTGAACGAATTAATAGGGTATGCAGACTTGCCAGATTTTGATAAAACTCGGCCAAAAGACAGGTAAGTTACTGACAAAGAAAAGGGTGTGAGCGTTTAGCAATATTCAAAGTATTTTTCCTCGTAGAGTATCCCGCGTGATGTGACTCGGACATTATTGAAGACTAAAACTTTAGGAATGAATTGCATTTGAATGAAGTAAAATATTAACAAATGCTCACACCCCTTTTTTAGGCTGTCATATGCTGATTAACATTATGCAGTTGAATTGTTCTTATGCGTTAACCCGACGGCTGCTAATTACTCGGGCCGGGCCTTTGGCCGGCTCGAGTCAGAAAATGCAAGCCGTTATTACTCGGGCCAGGCCTTCGGCCGAGGCACGAGTCAGAAAATGCAAGCCGTTTATTATTTTTTGTGTCGCTGGTTGGCGCCGTCGACCAATCAGATTTCGACTGGTCACGTGACACGTACGTTGCGCCAGCCATGTGACATGTGAACAGTGAACTTTTCAAGATGGCGACGAGTGGGAGTTTTGACTTAGCAAAACCTTTAATATCAGCTGTTTTTTTGTGTAAACCAAAGATTCCTTCAAGTGCAATACCAAGCTTTTTGTCTTTTCTAAAGCTGAGAGGTGTTTTACGGGCTTTGGGACGGGAATTTATCACACATTATGCGACATGCTTTAAGATACACTCGTGAGACGTGACAGCGGAGTCTGCTCTGCTCTGCGATCAACACTGACTGTATATAAAGACAACAGCTTGTAAATGTAAGTAGCCGCTAATCTGAACATGATAACCTTTAAATGACCCGATTTCTCAGTTCTCTGACTGACAGGGGCCTTTTAAAAGAATTACAGTGACGTTTTGCCCCCAATGCACATGTATTTAAATGTTTATAAATTCGGGAACGAAAATCCAGCATGCAGTGAGTGAGTATAAACTGAGTAAGTAATCCGAAATGAAGATTTTTTCAAACGAACGATAAATGACTCTGATGTGGAAATCGCATATTTATCTGTGGCGTGTTATTGTTGTTCTATTTCCCGGGTCTATTTACATCTGGCCTGTACCTCTTTGTATTTGATTATTATCTCTTGGTTTAGGCATTCTACAGTGTATTTAATGTGTTTTTTTAGAACTGACATAATGATATTATGTATCGAGTAGTGTATTTATCATTATTGCAAGTTTATAACATAACATAACTAAATTTGGTCCAGAATTGAGAGTATACTTACATGCAAGTGGCACTCTTTCTTTCCCTTCCCCTTTCTTGGTACCATTATATATTAGCCATGCAAGCTAGATCTTGTTTCAGTGTTTTCCATCTGAGCTGGTCCTGGCTTAAGATAACCCTAAGGTTACCTTAAGGACCTACCTTCTCATCATTGTATTTCTTATTATGCCTTATTACTCGTAAACATTTCCATCATCTTATGAGAAAATAAATGTAATTGTTGTTCCTCAGTTCTTGGCGTCAGCATCGTCACTTGCACTCGGTCATGATCAGGAGTACAAGTACTTTTACGAATTATTTGGGAATGAAAATTAATCTTCCTGCGACCCCAATGATATAAAAAGAGTGGACATTGCATGTTTATTTGTGGCCTGCCATTATAAGTTTCAGTCTCCTTCAAGATGTAGAAAATGAGCACTAGCACAGTGGCAGCTCACTAATACTAGAAAATGGTGGTCTGTAGTTTACAACCTCAATCGAAAATATTGTATTGAGAATTTAGCCTGAATGTCAGCCATCTCCACTGGTTTGTTAATAATTGAGAATTACAAATAGATGACTTTATTTCACATGACATTACCTACATGTAACTATTCACAATGAATAGCAACATTATGTGGAATTTGTTGTTCTAAATTGCTTGATTTCTCATAGTTGTACTGCACCTGATATAATTACAATGCATCAAATTTGAGTGACTCAATATCGTGCAGACTACTCACATAACCATTGCACTTCAATCAACAACACCCATACCAAGTTTTTTTGTAATTCTAACGACCCTCAAGGAACAATAATATTGAAAAGAAAGTAATATTAAACTACAGAATTGAGGGAAATTGTGGCTGAAATGTACATGCACAGCATGTATGTGTGTGTTGTGTGTGTATTATGGCTCTATCATTTCCAACCCCCCCCCCCCCCCCCCCCCCCCAGGCATACCCTAACCTAACCCCCCCCCCCCCCCCCCCCGGAATTCTCTGGCTACTCTAGCACAAACCATGTTGACACAAAATTATGCTAGCACTCCATGCAGTACATGCTATAGATAGCCCGAGTTAAGGCCACTCAGGGCCTCTTGTTATTATTACTCGGGCCGGGCTTTTGGCCGGCTCGAGTCAGAAAATGCAAGCCGTTATTACTCGGGCCGGGCCTTTGGCCGGCACGAGTCAGAAAATGCAAGCCGTTTATTACTCGGGCCGGGCCTTTGGCCGGCACGAGTCAGAAAATGCAAGCGGTTTATTATTATTCTTATTACTCGGGCCGGGCCTTTGGCCGGCACGAGTCAGAAAATGCAAGCGGTTTATTATTTTTATTATTATTTTTTGTGTCGCTGTTTGGCGTCAGTAACCAATCAGATTACACAGGAGCCCATTGTTCGATCCCAACACGTGACAGAATCAACCAATCAGATCCGACACCCGCCAGATCGCTAGCTCGGCAAAGCCAGCAACGCGACGTAGCGAAGGTTTGGGTTCATTCTGAACCATTATTTTGCTGAAACCAAAGGTTTCTTCGAATGAAATATCAAGATATTCAGTTATTCTAGGGCTGACAGGACTTTTAGGGGCTTTCGATGGAAAATTCTCACATTTACGAAAGGGATGTGGCGATCCAAATATTGCACAGTAAGCTAGTCTAGCCGGCCGGAGGAGTGATGGTTTTGCCTTTTGGTCCAATAATCCACGGAAACTGAAAGAAAATGCCTGTACTGCTGCATCTAAGTGCCATACGATTGCAGTGTTGCCTTGATATTGTTGAAATGCTCTTCATTACCATCACACACTGTGAGGAGGTCAAATCAGTGAGGGATTGATTGTTTGCAATGTTGGCTGTAATTGTTTACTGCGAAGTCCTCTCTTGAAATGAAATACTCTTGAGATTACACAACTGGGAAGTCTTGACTAAACCAGTCAAACAATGCCGAACTTTGCTAAGACTTCAATTCAAGAGTCGGAAAAGCTGGAAGTGAACAGTGATCGACCCTTGGCTTTGAACGCGAACGGAAATCAGAACTGGTGAGGTTGAAATTATGTGTTTATATATATGCAAATCTTACTTGTTCCCCACTTTTAAATTAAGTGTAATGGTGACTGTAATTCGAACTGGAAATGAAATTGTCCGTAAGTTGAACTGTATGTGACTTTATAGAGACCAAGAAGGAAAAAAGTTAAAATCGATCGTCAAAACAATAACAGAACTCGGAAGATACAGAGGCATTCGAATTTACTACGAATTATAAACAGAACTGGATATGACTTACAAACCGAGAATACCGAATTAAAATTGAATTGAATGTGAAACTGTCAAAAGAAGAGCAGAATTCGTTGTGTAAAGCCATACTGGAGAGTACAATTATATAAGTTATGGCGGGAAGAGGGGCAGGTTTGGAATTGATAGACCCCCCCCCCCCCCGGATATTTGTAGAGCATCAAATGCCCCACTGTGGAGTCAAGTGCTCTCCATGGTGGGGCTTTGGTACGGGTGCAAATCTCTTATCAAATTCACTATTTTGACTCTTTCTACAAATGAATTCCTCACCCTGCCAACTTTTGTTTGCTCCAAAATGTCTCACCCCTGGGACAAAAACTCAGTCAAATGCCCCACTTATGCCCCCCACCCTTGGGGAAGGGCAGGTTTGGAATTGGTAGAGCTATACACAGATACTGGAACTGATTAGAACAATCATAAATAGAATTGGGTGTGGAGATTTATTTACCAAGCGAACACTGTTGCCCTGAAAAATATGTTGAAAAGTCAACTTGAAATACTGAAGAAAGAAGACAAAGAAGTATTTATGTTTTCAGATAACCAATTGAACTGATATATAATTTATATGCTTTCACTTGTATACTGATATTATTATTACACTCATGAACAGACAATATTTAGCTTCATTAGTGACATATTTTAATTGATATTAATCTAAATCATGTTCCACGCATTTCTTAGCCTCCCCCGCAGTCGTTTTTAGGGGCTCATAACTAGCCCCTAAAAACGACTGTGGTGGAGGCTACGCATTTCTATGTGTGTACTAGTTGGTGTTACCCTCATTAAATAAAGTTAATTTTCAATGCACACAATATTTTATTAAACATTAGGGACTGGTCAAAAATTAGCAGGGGAGGTGCAAAGGGGGTGGGGTGGAGATAAAAAAGTCTAAAAATGTATAGTATGTATTAGTATGAAATTTGTTGACCCTTTCTCCCCTATAACCCAATCCTTTTTCAGTTGCCCAATATTTATGACCATCCAGTTTTGGGGATTCAAAACAATATGATCCTCCCCCTTTCACAACCCCTTCCCCTGCTAATTTCTGACCAGTCCCTTCAGCGACCACCCTTATGCAACCTGGTTTTAATTCTTAGTAAAACTTTGCAATTAGAAGCTCCTGTAAGTGACCGTGACCACCTTTGGAGGTTGAGAATTGTAAGAAGGTGGAAAATAGCATTTACAAACAGGTTTTGCTAATAACACTACCAATCTCGTACAAGTGCCTTTAATTTTTAATGATTTTCACGAAGTCGTCCTTTTTTGGCAGAATTTATTTTAGAAACAGTTGGCCTCGTACCTAAAAGTGACAGCCCGAGTAAACGCCCAGCGGGCGTCTTGTTATTTTTTGTGTCGCTGAAATGCGCCAGCAGCCAATCAGATTACACAGGAGCCCATTGTTCGATCCCAACACGTGACAGGATCAACCAATCAGATTCGACACCCGCCCGAACCTTATAGTGTGCCAAGTCAGCAACGGAGCGAAGATTCGTGGCCATTCTTATACAATAGACTACAATATTTTGCTGAAACCAAAGGTTTCTTCAAATGAAATACCAAGATGTTCAGTATATTCTAGGGCTGACAGGACTTTTAGGGGCTTTCAATGGAAAATTCTTACATTTACGAAAGGGATGTGGCGATCCAATCGTACACGGTACAGTCAGCTACATGCAGTCTGGCCGGCCGGAGGAGGAGTGATGGTTTGGTTTCGATGGTTTTGGTCCAATAATCCACGGACACGGAAAGAAAATGCCTCAACTGCTGCATCTAAATGCCATAGGATTGCAGTGTTGCGGAGTTGATATTGTTGAAATGCTCTTCATTACGATCACACACTGTGAGGAGGTCAATGAGGGATTTTGATTGTTTGCAATGTTGGCTGTGTGTTTACCCCGCAACATTACTCTCCTGAAATACTCTTGAGATTATACAACTGGGAAGTCTTGACTAAACCAGTCAACCAATGCCGAGCTTTACAAAGACTTCAACTCAAGAGTCACAAAACCTGGAAGTGAATAGTGATTGACCCTTGTCTTTGAACGCGAACGGAAATCAGAACTGGTGAGGTTGAAATATTTGTGTTTATATACGCACACAAATTTTACTTGTTCCCTACTTTTAGAATTATATTGTGCTACCTTAAATTCGAGTCGAAATAAAGGTTATTGTATTGTATTGTATTGTATAAGTGTAATGGTGACAGTAATTCGAACTGGAAATGAAATCGTCCATAAGTTGAACTGTATGTGACTTTATAGAGACTCAAGAAGAAAAAGTTAAAATCGTCAAAACAATAACAGAACTCAGAAGATAGAATTGACCACGAATTATACCCATAAACAGAACTGTATCCGAGAATACCGTATTAAAATTGAATTGGATCTGTCAAAAGAATAGCAGGATTTGTCGTGGAAAGCCGTAACTAGAAACCGAACTGTCATAAAACAAGAACTGGAGAGTATAAATTATGGCTCTGCCCACAAGTATTATATTATGTCGTCACGCAGTTTTTTGTTTGCCGACGATTGATACGAACGGGCTTCAAACTCCGGCTTTGTTTTCTCATTTTGCTGCTGCACAGAAGACCTTGAAATATAAACCGTTCAATAAATCTACCTTAATTTATCCTAAAGAAAGCTTTGATTTATACCCTCGAAGAAGGAAATGCATTTGATTTTCTCCACTTCGCCTTCCCTTGCCGTTAACAATAGGAAATGGATAATCTGAAATCTACATTGAATCTGTAATGTTTACCGTCTCGTTTTTCTCGGCCAATGGAAATCGAGATACCGTGGCGCATGTAATCGTTTCCTCTTGGCGGCAGGAAAGGGGCCAGGTGGAACTTCTCGAAACAAGTGATAGTATTGGCCTACGCAACAATAGAAAACACCCTAACCCATTAGAAAGTGCAGTACAAAAACCATAGAAGTATAGTATTATTGGTGCAATCAGCATACAGGTCTTGAGAGGTTCCATGCTACTTGGAGGAAAGGCAAAGAGATGAGAAACCTGCTCGCAGGGTAGGAGGGCCACACACTTCTCTGTGTTTACTAGTTAGTGTTACTCTAATGTTATTTCCCAAGTGGTGTACATGCATGAAATCAACGCACACAATATTTTATTAAACATTAGGGGGGGTTGTGGGGGTAGAGAATGAAATCAAAAAGTCTAAACAATATATACGGTAACCCTCCCTGGACATTGAGTATGAAATCTTTTGACCCTTTCTCCCCAAAAACCACCCCTTTTTCAGTTCCCCATGATTTATGACCTTCCATTGTTGGGGATTCAAAAAAATATGACCCTCCATCTCAACCGTCTCCCCCTGCTAATTCCTGACCAGTCCCTTAAGCAACAACCCTGATGAAACCCCAATTTATTTATCAGTAAAACTTTGTAATTAGAAGCTCCTGTAAGGGACTGTGACCACCTTTGGTGGTTTTAAAGAATTGGAAGAAGGTGGAAAATAGCATTTACAAACAGGTTTTGTTAATAACACTACTGATCTCCTACAAGTACCTTTAAATATATGAATTAAGATTTGTTTGCCATCTAGTACACCCATGTGATAACAATCATGTAAATTATCACAAGCATGAGTAGTGAATCAATTATCCTGCTCCCCTAGCACAAACGGCAAGGGCACCCAACAAAGTTTTCGGTTAAAAAGCTGTTCGGGAGAGTAAGTTAGCCTAAAACTTTCGGATTTGAAAAAAATGTCCCTATCAATTTTTTTCTGAAATACTGGCTAGAAAATTTGTTTTCAATCCCTAGAAAATTATAGAAGACAAGCATACATGTGTGCAGAACTCGCACTCTGGCATGATTGAAAAGTGCTTCGATACTGTATACAAAGCTATGACAGGAGTTAAACTAGAAGTAATCATAGATTATCAAAGTGCGTTCAACATATTTTTATAAGAGAAAGGACTGGGCTTCCTGTGGTAACACAAAAGGCTGAAAGATTGCTGCAATGATGTGGACAGTGTAAATAATCCTGATA